>JBBPUD010000342.1:0-25999 GCA_038094475.1 Phylloporus aff. rhodophaeus
TATTGAGTCATAATGAGTCATGATGAGTCATGCATTCATGTAGAATGCATTATCTAATCTGTGACTGTTGATCATGATCAATAGAAGTCAATACCTTATGTCAGACTTCCTAAATAGTCAAATAGACTATCAATTGATCATTACTCAATGAATGAACGCTTTATCTTATCAATATAAGCTGTTCCTTCAACAATAAATACATAGACTTGACACTCAATGTACTCATACTAGATCTGCACAATACAAGTGTACATCTCATGTCACCATTAGTCCCCTTGAGTTCTCTTTGATGACGTTGTCATACCTCTTCATGAGTGTCCTCCGTCAAAAGAGTCACATTCAACCAAAGTCCTAGCCTAGTACACTTTGTGTAACAGCTTCCTCCTCCAATGTCTGGAAGTAGTCTTTGTTTTTATTTGCTGGTTTTCATGCACAGCTACTTCTTCAAACACCTGCAATGATCTCTGCAGGATGATAGGATTTTGCTTGGATCTGTTTTAGAGATGAGTTCAAGCTTGAGCTCAAAGGAACTTCTGTTGGAGGACTCTCAAGTAATGCGTTGTTCAGGTGGAGTTGGCTGAGTTTGTCAGTGATGGCAGTAATGTCATTCAACTCTGTTTGTTCTCCCACTGTCCCTAGAAAGGGTCCCTCATTTGGGTCTTCTTCTGCATCATCTGCTTCTGGAGTTTCTGGAGTTTCCATTTTTCAGAAGTATTGAGATGTCAGTTCCTTCCACTGACCCTTGGATGCACAAGTCCAAGGAGCAGCTTCTGTGTCAGAGATGGTTCCAGATTCATTGAAGATGACATGACAGCTAGAGATAATGGTTTGATGTTCTAAGTCAAGGAGTTTGTAGGCTTGCTGTTCATAAGTGTATCCAAGCAGTACACACTTTTGTCCATGGGATTGGAATTTTCCACCATGTTGTTCTTTTGGTACAAGAGCATAGGCAATACATCCAAAGGGTCAAAATATAGTAGGATCAACCTGATGATCAAAGAGCAAAGAGTAGGGGTTGTTGCTTTTTAGAGCAAATGTTGGGCTACAACCTGTAACATATGTTGCAGTGGACATGGCATCAGTCCAGAATGATTTTGGAAGTTTGGAGTCTTCTAACATGGTGTTTGCAAGATATGAGAGAGTTTGGTTTATTCGTTCTGCAAGCCCATTTTGTTCCAAAGTGTATGATGCCGAAGTTTCCAGAATGGTTCCATTACTTCAGAGTGTGTTCCAGAACTCAGTGTTGACATATTCGCTTCCTCCGTCACTACATAGAAATTTGACATGCAGGTCTGAGAATTGCTCTGTCTCTATTTTTGTGTGAAAGAAAGCCTTCACATTTGCTTTCCATTTTTCATATGTGTCCTTGATATCACTTTTCCACTTTAGGAAGTAGATCCAAGGGAATTAGGAGAAATCATCAATAATAAGTAGCCAGTACTAGTATCCTTCCCAAGATTGAGGAGTTATTGGGCCACCAACATCTGTATGGACTACTTGAAGTGGTTTGGTGGTCCGCTGCTCACTCCTGGACTCAAAAGGAAGCTTTTTCATCTTTCCAATTGTACAAGGTTCACAAAATTTCAGAGTTCCGGTAATGGCATCGATACCATGTAGTTGGCCTTGTCGAACCATGGTCTGGATTCACAGTATTGAGATGTGTTCCATGCGTCTGTGTAGTAGATTTATGTCCATAGAGACCACCCCAGATTCTGGTATGATTTGTGAGGCTGTAATTGCATGATAAAGTCCATCTGCATGTGATCCCATGAGAACTGTATAGGGGCCTTTCTGTATAAAGCACAAAGTAGCATTTGCTGGGAAAGATGCAGATAATCCTGCTTTGGCCAGTTTTGGGACAGAGATAAGGGACAGTGCAAATTCTGGAACATGTAGGACATTGCTGAGGGAGATTTCATATCTTTTGCCCTTTATGATAGATCAAAGGATGACACTTCCGATTCCAATTGCCTTGACTATGGAATTGTCTCCAAATTGCACTGAGCGAGGTAGGAAAAGAGTGGAGTAGGATTGGAACCATTTCCGGTGTGGAACCATGTGTGATGTTGCACCTGAGTTGATGATGATAGGGAGTTGAGAGATGGTCTTAGGATCAGACAAAACATAAGCCTGAATCTGTTGGTATAAGGCATGGTCTACATGTTCACTAGTTACATGTTTCAGATCTGGTGGTTCCACTTTCCAGTTAGAGGCTCCATCCACATTGTTTGCCTTTTCCCTTTTGTATCTCTCCTTCAGTTCTGTGGGCCAGAACTGATAACTCTGACACTCCTGTGTGTTGTGTCCCATAGTGTGGTGGTATTCACATCACTTTTCCCTTTGGGCTTCTTCTTCCGGTTTGATTTGGCTGCATATGCCAAATTGAAGATATTTGGAAGCCTCAGTCGAGCGTCCTCAGAGAGAATGTGGGTTTCCACCATGTCAAAAGTGAGTTTTGCCTCTTCAGTTGTGTTGATTACTGATGAGGTGAATGCATTCCACTCTGCAGTTTTGGGAAGAGAGTTGAGAAGAATGAATGCAAGGATTTTCCCATCAACTGGAAACTTCATTCCAGTGAGGTGTGACTTCAAAGTGCAGATGGAGGCAATGTGATCGGAGATGTCAGATTTGCCATCCTATTCTGATGCAAATAGTTGCTGGAAGGAGTAGAAGGCTGAAGCGAGATTGGATGTTTGGTGAAGATTTACCAGAGCATCATATAGAGCCTTTGTGGTGGTGTGATGTGCAGTTTTCAGGAGAAGTGCATCAGATATGTGGTCTTGAATGATGCCATGTGCCTTCTCATTGGATTCTGTCCATTTCTGGATATTTTCTTTAGAACTAATGCTTCCAGAAATGGTGGTTCCAGTGATTGAAGCATTTGTTCCAGAGATGCTGGCACTTGAGGAAACAAAGGGAACAGTAGTTGGGCATGTGTCTATGCTGAGAACTACCCCAAGGACTTTTTCATGGTGCAGTTTGGCATTTACATGCAGTTTCCATATTTTGAAGTTTGATGGTCCAGATAGTACTGGACAGGTGGCAGTTTCACCTGAGGTGGATTCAGATGGCATTGCAAGGTAAGAGACCCATAATGCATCAGGGTGAAGGATAAAGATGTGGCGAAAGGGATAGAGTTGTGATGAATAGGTAGATTCTACTAGTGTACACTAGCAGGGCTCATAACCTGTTGAATCTATAGTAAGGGCAGGTGTGCCCACTACAGTACATTAGCTAGAACTACAATGAAGAAACAGCTGGAGTCTCACCTCAGTCACTGCCCATGGTGTGAAACATGACTGAGGTGAGAGAAAAGTAATGTAAAGCTAAAAAATATGGGTGGAGTTGTGATTGCATAAAACTCTAGAATGTTCAAATTAGTATAAATGGAGTAAGTATTGAAAACTAGGTGTTTCCAGTCTTTCCAAGGCAGAAGTGCTTCAAGACTATTAGAAGTGGCTGCACAGGAAACTTCCAGAAGTGTCAGAAGCGTGGGAATTTCAGAAACATTGGAAGTATTGGAAGATATATGGAGTTACAATTTGACAATGACCACCACCACACTGGCATTTTATGGCATGTGGCCACTATGCACAATGACCAGGGTGGCAAGTGCGAGAGTGGCACAGTGGTGAGGTCACCTCCCACCCAAGAACCTCCACCACATTGGCGATGGGGGCATGAGGGGGGTCACAGTGGCGACACACCAACACAAGAACGAGAGTGGTACAGGGCATGCCAACTGCCAACCCATGATGACAGGGAGGGTCAGCACAGCACAACTGCACCTACCACTGACACCATGATGACGAGGGCAATGAAAACACCCAACAGTGACCATCACCACAGAAGGAGCTGATGGTGGTGCAATGGACCACCAAACTGCCACCATTGTGTTGGCAAACGTTGCACTGACTAACCCACCCACCACAACGATGAGGCTGATGATGTGCAATGGGCATGACAACAGGGGCAAGGGTGGCCACAATGACATGCTGACCACCAACCCACAATGATGAGGGCAAGTGCAGCACAATGACACCCACCACCACCTCTGCAACAACAAGGGCAAGTGCAGCGTAACAGCACCCACCACCACCTCTGCAACAATAGGGGCAACAGCAGCATGCAACAACCACGGTGTTACATTACTATGTAATAGTGTAGCTAATAAGATTTCTTTCTTCTCTGAAATGGGTGAAAAAAAAGAACTAGGAATCATGTAGTTGTATGTAGGACTTTGTACGCCACTATATGCCACTGTGTGGCTGTACCATGCTGTGCAGATGACTTAATGTGCTGTACAGCAGCACAAAAACTATACCAGTCTTGTACAGCCTGTGGCTCTGTATGGCTAGGCAACTACACGGGTATACCCATGGGTGGCAGCACTGACACCCACACCCATACCCGGAGGTATACCTGCACCCTTGTCAAGGGTGTGGGTGCCACTTGCAGGTGCCACAAATTGACACCCATGCCGGCACCCACACCCCTGGCATCTGTGGGTGCCACCCTCGTGTTGTTCAGGGCAGGAAAGTGGAACAAAAAATCTGGATAACGGAGAACCAGACCACTCTGCATACACCACCAACCCATTGCATGCATGCACCACTGCCAAGCCCAACCCAACATCAATACCACCACCACCACTCCACACTGGTGAAGCGAACACATTGAGCGTATCACACAAAGATCCAACTAGTATGCTGGAGGACCCTGAAGGCATGCTGGGTGACACACGTTATCCTGATGTACTACAAGAGCCATCCAATGCAGCTGACAGTGCAAGGGAATAGGCCAGTGACCAAGGCGGCAATCGAGGGGAGTCAAGGGAGTCAAGTGGATATGATGACAACAAAGAAAAACTGGTTGGACCTACCATACCACCGGACAGTGCAGAGGAATGTGCACAGAAAGCGTACCATGAAGCACACAGACCCACTGTGATGGAGGCCGAGATCAGCAAAGACACCGTCAACGAGCAAACCACAAGTGTCACATATAGCAGCACAGATGCAAAGGTTGTCAAGGAGGCCAAAGGGGAGTGCCTCAATGCACAGATTGAGGGGGAGCATGCAAGGACTGAGGTTGAAAGTGCAAGCGCAACAATGTATGCATGACCAGTCAAAGCAGCTGAACTAAACAGTCAGTGCATCTCACCAGGTGATGATGATGCACCTAGGCACCTACCAATACCTCCCGAGCCACCTGGTATACCCGCTACATGATAGGAGAGCCCCCAGAGCCTCAAGCTCAAGGAGTAGTACATACCTATTGCAAGCATTGAGCTTGAAGCAGTGGCCAAAGCAGACGTGATGGTGGCATATGGTGATGATGAAGACCCAAGTAACTGACCTAAAAAGTTGCAGAATGCATCAGTATACCAGTGACAACGGCTGGAGTGCCAGGTAGAGGGAAACTTACCTGAAGAGGGCCCAGTCGAGTCAACTGAACTGGGAGCCAAAGTGGACACATCAAGAGCGCCAGAGAGTGCCGAGGATGCTGGGAACGAGCCAACAAAGCTGCAAGAACTGCCAGAGCATGTCAGAAAAGTGGTTGAGTGAGCAGATGGTGGACTCACCAGAAAATCACCCAGACGACCCAAGGGGCCTGAGTGGCAAAACCATCACACCAATCGACCTACCTACATCCCATAAACATGCTGAAACCATATGCACCAGCAAAACGGACTTGCAATGTCACCAAATTGGCCGAGCAGGGCACCTGGAGCAGAAAGTTAGCCCAGTTGAGCCAGAATGCAAAACGGACGCACCAGGTGACACCATCCATACCCATAGCATCCTACAACATCCCAAAACAGACACCAGTACACGTGATGTCAAAACGAATGTGCAAAGTCAATATATAGGGTGAGGAGAGCAGAAAGGTGAGAGATGCGAGATGAGAGGCAAAGAGCATGATGGATACCACCAAAGCGATGCAAATGGCGATGAAACCAATGGAAGACAATGCCAGATAAATGGCACAACAAGCAGTGCACACCACAACTCAAAACAGGTCAAAACGCAGTCGCTAGCTAAAGACCACACAAGTCAGCACCGATCCGACAAATAACCAGCAAGGCACATACCTGGGTCACCCATCATGCTTCATGTCAGTGGTTGTGGGCATACCTTTGTGCTGTCCATACCCTCTGGGTTGTCTTCGGGTGTCACATTGACAGCTAGCAGGCAATAGGTGGAGGTGTGCCATGTGCCCTTGGTGGTATGGCAGTGTGATTGTTATGATTTGTCTATCAGGACATGCAAGAGACTTGGGTCGGCGGTTTATTCTTTTCTTTATCATTTGTTGCCATGCTGCTTTACTGGCATTTCACTTGATCGGACTATTGTTTACTTGAACAATTGTTTTGTTGACAGCCATCAAAGGGCTGTGTTTCCTTTGTTCTCGTTCTGATCTTCATTTCTTGATCTATTCTCGACGACCAATCATATAATTCTTCATACATCATACCATTTCCCTTTCCTGGCACTGCTGTGCATTCTACTTAGTATATAAACCGTTGTCTTGAATACTTGTATCCTAAGCTAGATCTTACCTTTATAACAATCAACTCTCTTGACTCTGAACTCTTGGGCTACTAGCTTTGCCCATTGATTCTGCTTTGTTTATACATCACAGCGGCTAAAGTCTTAGAACTTCTTGAAACTTTGACCAAGCTACCAAAGGTCTACATTAAGGCCCTACCTGGGACTAAGCGTAACAGTGATGCCACATGGTGGCAATGAGATACTGGTTGCCTATTTTGGCAACACCTGCACCCATGGGTGTCTAACACAGGCATCTGCACCCACACCCAAGCAACACCTGCACCCGGGGACCTGTGCGGGTGCCTTCTACCTGTGCTATTCCCTATGTATGGCCCTGTAACCTGTCCTGTACAAGGGGGGATCTCTCTGTAGCATTGTAACTTCTGTAACCATATGTCCAGTACTGTACAGTGACATTGTGATTTGCTGATGTGGGTGGCACTTGAGACATTCTTGACACAAAAAGCAAAGCCTGCAAACAAGCAATACAGATGGTGGACTTGAGAAGATGTTTGCTGGCAGTACACCAAAAATTTTTAAGTGGCTGCAGCTCCCATGAAGTGGGTAGACATCCAATTTCTGAGTGCAGAGGATGCTCAGATAACCAGATAGACCTGTGAATATATGCAAAACTTGGCTTCAGGATGACAAGTAGTGTATATGATGGACTCAATGTGCTCAAGAGGGTGGCTGCAGAGTCCAACTCAAATGGCAATGAACCATCCAGTCTGTCCATGGTTCAAAATGATGGTTTGTCTAGTTTTTGGTCATGAAAGTGCATATAATATTATGTTCACCACACCAGAGATAATAGGACCATAATCCAGGCAGCGGCTCCATGATGTCATTATAACTGGGCTGATACAACAAGAACGATTGTCAGAGCTTGACCACTAAATTCAATGCCCAGTGGAAGGGACTAGGACTGAGGATGACCTCCTTGGAATGTGAGTAGGGCAGTAGCTAGACTCCAGCCACCAGGACCCCTGCCACTGCAAAGGCATTGGTTGGATGCAAGCTCTCAAGATCTCAAGGATGACACTTGGCTAGGATGAGTCATTATGCATACAATACAGGAGACATCTGTGTAACCTTTCCATATTAGAATTTCAATCACAAATCACGATGCCATGTCAAGCTGGAGAATATCATGGATAGTTCTACTATGAATGCTAAAATATGATGAAGCCATTCTGTGATATACACTGTTATCATGCAAGACCTGCTAGCTAAGTGAAGCAAGGCTTATGTTCAAGGGCGAGTGGGGTGATGCCTTGAACAATGCAAATGAAATAGCTAGTTTTCGACTTTTCAATGCTCGTGGATACTAATGGGTACTCTCAGGTAATCAGGCTTGACTCTTCCTCCACTTTGGGCTATGAGAGAAAGTATGTTGCTTTACATGGTAGCTGGTGCTACGATGATGCAATGCCTGGACTCAAAACAATGCTACAATCATCTGACCCAGAGATTTGTGGTGAGGTAGCTGTGTTGTATGGATACTTTTATTTTCTTGCAGAACAATCTCACTATTATGTTAGGCTATAAAAGACAAGAAAAATGATTTGTGCGACTATTGAGGAAGCTATTTGCAATTTACCGTTGGTACTCATCAACATGATATCTGGTTGTCTCTGCAACAGACTAGAGCAGACCTCTACTTTCAAAATGGCAGCAAACTTTATGGAGCTCATATCAAGCAGGAAGTCAAAGAATACTTCTGCTATGTTATGTTTTCATACAAGTGGGAAGATGATGAGCCTCTATATGAAGAGGTGATGAGAGTTGTCATCTATGATCTGAAGGCATCTCCCACTCATGACAAACTTTGAATGTTTTGCAGAATCATGCAAGAGAAAGGATTTGTTTGGGCATGGAGCGATATATGCTGTATCAATAAACAGGATCATTTCATACTCCAAGAAGCACTTATCAGCATGTTCAAGTGGTATCAGATTTCTACAATGACAGTTGTTTTTCTTCTTGACATTGGACGACTAGCACTACCTGGTGCTATAACAAAGAGCATCTGGAATATGTGAGTGTGGACGTTACAAGAGTAATGTGCATCAATGGTGGTTCGATTCTATACTCAGGATTGGACCCCATACCTGTGTCTCGCTCTTCACAACCACAAGGATGGGCCAGAGATCATCTCAGAAATGGTGGAGGTAATAGGAATTTCATTGCAAGCTTTGATGGCACTTCACCCAGGTTTAGACAACATTCATGAAGAGCTTTGCCTTACCTCTACACGCCAAATGACACGGGTTGAAGATGCAGCTTACTTGCTACTCAGGATTTTCTCATGTCCATGCCCATTTTATATAGGGATAGAGACAAGGTGCTTGGTCAGCTCCTGGCACAGCTACTTGCATTCTGGAGATATGACTATACTCTTAGGGAGCTCCAATAGCTGCCTTCCAAGCAGCATTACTGTATTCAGTGAGCTTCCAACCTTATACATATCCCCTGCCACGAATACTGATATTGTGACACACTCACTCAATGGTACAAAACTGTACAACCAATTGAGCATGCTCCCTGCACCATTGTTTGCAGGATGTTGAATAAAACTGCCATGTCTCATGTTTAAACTTGGGGAGGTAGCTGTCTTAGTGTGGGTCGGAATTGATATTTCGCTCACAGATGAATATGCTTTGGACCATGGAGATCAGAACAAAGGAAGATCTTTCTTGATTAGGTTCTCTACATCTTGCCCATCCTTGGATCGACTTTCTCTTTGCACGACATCCTATTGGGAATGTAACGCTGACAGCAGCTCAAGCAATACCCGAGGGTAGTATAGACGACAAAGGTTCACACAGCAACCTACTGTCCCTCCATGGCCCTTCCAATACCATGTCTACTATGAGACAAACAAGAATGGCTCTGTTTATTTCTTGCCTTGGATGTCCATTTGGCAGCTGTTCTGATCTGGAGTATGTCCATCCATTTATCACTTGACTTGGATTGCCATTTGGTGTGCTATTACTCACACAGATGTGGCAGAACATGGGAGTACAGGTGCGTTGTGGTGGAGAGTTTGATCAGAGCACAGATGGAGGAGATCACACTGGCAATATTGGATGGGTTGGTAAACTGTGTACAAATTGTTGACGTGCTCTGACTAGTGTTGTGCACAGCTCAGCTTGGCTTGGCTCAAAGGCCCTAGCCCAGGCTTGGCTTCTGAAAGCTCTGGCCTGCAGAAATGATCAGGCCATGGTTGTGGGTTCAGGCCAAAGCTTAGTAGATTACATAGTGATCAAGACATGTAGATTAGTCAAAGAGGAGCATCGGAATGTCATCTCTTTCATCCACATCATCTAGACCTCATCAGGAAAAAGGCAAAAACCTAATGCTGACTAAATATGGCCTAAATCAGACTGTGGTGGCTAATGGTGACTCATGGTGGCTTACTTAGTCATGGTGTAAGCGAAAAGTCAAATTAACCCATTAGACAGCCTTGCTGTGTCATCTAAGCATCTAAGACAGCCTAAATGACTTATGAATACTTGTCTGTGTGGAGTCAACACTTGCTCAGCTGTGTTAGCTTGTTAGCCAATTAGCTCAGATATGATTAATGTATTAATTTGCACCAGATCCCAGTATATGTATTCTTGCAATATGTCCAATCATTATTGTGAGTACTTTTTGCAAGAAACATGATTGGGGGTTTTACCACCAACTCTTGCAATACATGGATGCTACTTAGCCCCTGCCTATCCTCACTTGCAAGACTTTTATCTCTTGCAAGATATGCCTACTTGGTTGTTCCCATGTCACTGTTCCCACCCAATGTCCACCACAGTGCTGCTCTTTTCATCACCTGTTTGCATTTTGCAACCCCAGCACTGGTATACACTATGTACCAACCAACTATGTAACCTTGTCCCCACCACCTGCCTGGTCTAACCTTTGTTGCTCTCCATGTTGTTGGCTGGGCTGTCCTCGTTGTCCTTCCCCTTGTCCACTATACCATCATATTGCCCTTGTGTTTGCTGCCATGTGATGGTGGGTTGTTATGCCTCCTTATTTTTCCTGTGGTAGTGCTGGTCAGCATGCTACAGCTACATTGCCCTCCTTGTCTTGGTTGTGGTGATGGTATGCCATTGCACTCCATCTTTCCCCTTGTTGTGGTCATTGTGGTATATCATTTGGTTTCCCTTGTGTCACTGTGGGTCAGCACATTGGCCTTGTGGCTTTGGGGCTAGCAGGTGGATTCAAGAATGGAAAGGTTTATCATCAAATATGTATGGATGCTTGGACTGGGCCCCCCCCTCATCATCACTGTGACTCCGCTTGTTCTCCTTGTCATCACATGGTGATGGTGATGGTGGTAGGTGCATTGTTGTGTAGCCAGCATTGTTGTTGGGTGGTGGTGGTTGGTACACTACACATACCATCGAATGCACACATGGGGCCCTATTGTTGTCATGTCACTACTTGTTCTCCTCCTTGTCATCGTATGGCATTGGTGTTGGTGTGCTGTTGCATGGCCTTTGCCAGCCTCACCATTGCATGGTGGTGGGCCAGTTGATGTGCTGCTGTTGTCAACATGGCAAGCATTGACACCATTGCATAGCCTTTGCCTGCTTTGTCATCATGTGATAGCAGTGGTGGCCTGGGTGTTGTGCCATCTTTTTTGAGGTGACAGCATCTCTCTCTTTCCTTTGTTATTGTTATGGAGTGATGGTGATGATGTGCCATTGTGTAGGTTTCACTCTCCATGTCATTGTGTGGTGATGGGCTGACTGTTGCGACACTGCTGTTGACTTAGCATGGCAGTGTCCTCCTCCTCCCTCTTGCTGTTATCATGGTTTGTGGGGGTACACTGTGTTACATTTTCTCTTTTCTCTGCCTTGTTCCTTGATTTCTTTGCCTTGTTTGTGCATGGACATGTCTCTCATCATTGTGACGACTTATTCCTTTCCACATCATTCTATAACCTTCCACTTCCTTCATCATTACACTTACTTCTCCACATAGCCTTGCTAATGTCATCAGCTCTGCTTACTCACCTATGCTTACTTTCCTTGCTTCTTCCTTGTTCCCTGATGTTCTATAATGTTCCATGGCTTAGTCAGCATAGGGTATATATATATACTGCACTCACCTAGCCATGTTCCTTAGCTTAGACCTCCTTGATTGTATCCACAATACACTCAGGTTCCCTCCTTGCTCACTGTCCAAAGGTACTAGCCCTTCACCTCCTTGTCTACACCAAGCCTACATGCATTGGTACCTTGTCACTGGACTTCCCTTGGTTGCACCTTGGGACTAGTCATCTGGGCCTCCATGCGCCAGTACCTTGTCACTGTCAAGCCTTTGCGCATCAACTCCTTGAGACCTAGCTTCCATCAAGGCTATGCTCATCCCTACCCGGGCCAAGCATAACACACTGTTGTGGCCTTCCTTGGTGCATGCACCATTACAGCCCTTCGCTGTTATCAAGGTCTTCATGCAGGCCAGCCATTGCACTCCATTCATGCCCCTCATAACCATGTAATGGCAGTAGTTATTATTGTCGCAGTGATGGTGGCTGTGGCAAGGGAGAATCGGAGGTGGTGGTAGTTGGCTGTGGAGTAAGAATGAGAGAAGTACACTCACACTAAAAAGGCAATACCACATCTGATGCACATTTCAGTCTATTTTGCATACCATGTATAGGAGATTTATTCAGGTATGTATGACTCTTTCATTTTATCATACAGTACATTGTATCACTCGTCATTTATTTATTAACATCACACACCCACTCATCACTCCAACAACATGGCCACAATGATGTTACAACGATCATGATAGCATAATCATTGTAATATTGTTGTTGCCACAAGTTGCTCACCTCAAGGTCCTACTCCTGGCTGGTGCTCTCTTGACGCTGCTGTGATCTTCACACCATACCACCCTCATTGCCACTTCTGTGGTGGTTGTCAGAATCTAAGATAGGGGCAGCAATGCCCAACTCAGAAGTACTACCAAGGGTAGAGACACAACTTATATTCACCTAAGATAGGGGCAGCAATGCCCAACTAAGGTAGGGTAAATAAGATGACTAAGGTAGTAATAAAAAGGGGTTCTCACCTCAGAAGTGCTACCAAGGGTAGAGACACAACTGAGGTGAGAATGAGAAGTTCGAAGGGTTAAAATACCTCGAAGACATGCGCGCGCTTAACTCCGGAAAACTCCGGAGTGGAGTAGGCGAGAATAGGCGGTCCACATCTAGGAGGATGAAAGGGCACAGTAGCGCATGGTCGGATCAGATAGGGACGCCACCACACTGCATGCACGAGGGTACACTATACTATAAACGTATCAAATTAGTCCGGAACAGTGAAAACGAAGATTTTGAGAGATCGCTCCGGAGTTGCCTCGCGATTGACTCCGGAGTCACCGGAGTTGTATTTTGACAGTGGTGATGGTGCACACCCCCAGGTGCCAGCACTAGCACCAGTATCCATACTCTAAAGACCCACTGGTATGAGTAAAGTGAATATGATTACATTGTGGTGGTCACACCATCGTGAGCATCACAGTGTCAGCATGTTCACACCACAACACAGGTGTACTATTGGAATATTGGAATGTCTGTAGGATACTCAGTATGGTAGCTTTATATATTAGCTATAGTACTATACCTGTAGAATACTCAGTAGTCACTTAAGAAAAAGAACTAAGGTAGTCTATGGTGCGATGTACCAATGATTAGGTAAGCAATGTTACCATATATGTCCAAACTATCCAACACTCCCCCTCAAGCTATAGCTGGGAGACAAAATGCTTGCCTCTAAATGGTGGGAAAAGAAAAGGATAAAACAAATGGAATATACCATGAAAAGTTTATGTATATGTTGTCTGAGGTAGTCTGTATGTGTCATGTCAAGTTGCATTGTGATGCACTTGAGTGACTGCCTAATCTGGTAAGTTGCAGCTCAGTTGTGCTGGCACTTGCCTCTAATGTGTGCTTGCCCCTTGGGGTTGTAGCATCATCATGTGCAGGTACATGACCTCTTCTATGGTCTTCTACTGACCTCTATAGTTCATGTAAGGTAGTTGTCTTGCAAAACTGACCAACATCATGTGGAGTGACGCCTTGTGACAAATGTTACATGAAGTGTACAAAGCAAGGACAAAGTTGAATGTTACTTGTTTGATGGAGGACGCTCACAAAGAGGTATGACAATGTAGTCAAGGAGAACTCAAGGGGACTAGGTGATGACATGAGATGTACACTTGTATTGTGCAGATCAAGTATGAGGTACATTGAGTGTCTACTCTAAGTATTTATAATAAGATGATGTGCAGCAAAGAACAACAAAGAACATCATGGAAGAATAGGAACACTAAGCTGGCACAAGAGAACTGGACTGCAGAGGAAGCTGTCCATCAGGATCAGAACAACAAGATGAAACAAATGATAAGGGTGAAGCACATAGCCAAGGGGCTATGTGTATAGATACATCATATCAAGATTGATGATGAGCAAAGTGTGCTCATAGCGTTCTAAGCAAAGTAAAGGTGCAGCAAGATAAGTGATACGAGAGGAAAAGAGAAAGACGCCAGGATAGAGCAAGGAAATCATAACACTGAGCCTGTGGAATTTCCTCTCTTTTGTCATCTGAGCTACCCTAAGACTATTCCTGTCAATACAATTGTCAATTACCATGATTGCTTGTGTCAGTGCAAGATTATCATCAATACCCTTGTATGCCTGTTTCTTCCCAACCTCATAGAACTTGTTTGGAGTGAGCTGAAAATATCAATCTAAATGTATTTTTGCTAGTGGTCAGACACTATATGTACACATGTACTATCTATACACAAATCAAGCTAATTGGCTAACAAGCTAACACAACTGAGCAAGTGTTGACTCCACACAGACAAGCATTCATAAGTCATTTAGGCTGTCACCCCCTTCGTAGAGTTGTACCCCTGGTACAACTTTCCAACCTCTTTTCTTGAAGACTCAAGTTGCTGGAGGAGGGCAGGACATTGGGAATAAAATAGTGATATGGGCATTGCATATCATTATGTCCAAATTGGTTGTAGTGCATGCAAATGTCGCGAGGGCATCGGGAGAGTCAATGTCCCTATCGTTGATAAGTAGAACATTGCAACATGAGGCAGAGTCATTGGGGATGGCAAGGAGCAGTAACATGACAGTGGGGGCATTCATAGTGAGGACTGTTACAATTTCCTTGCTGTATCCTGGTGTCTTTCTCATTTCCTCTCGTATCGCTTATCTTGCCGCTCCTTTACTTTGCCTAGAACGCTATGAGCACGCTTTGCTCATTGTTGGTCTAGACACGATATATCTATACACATAGCCCCTTGGCTATGTGCTTCGCCTTCATCAGTTGTTTCACTTTACTGTTCTTTGATCTTGATGGACAGCTTCCTCTGCAGTCCGGCTCTCTCATGCCAGCTTAGTATTTCCATTCTTCTATGATGTTCTCTGATATTCTCTGCTGCGCATTACCTTAGTATAAATATGTAGAATAGACACTCGATGTACCTCATACTTGATCTGCACAATACAAGTGTACATCTTGTGTCATCACCTAGTCCTCTAAGTTCTCCTTGACAATGTTGTCATACCTCTTTGTGAGTGTCCTCCATCAAACGAGTAATGTTCAACCTTGTCCTTGCCTAGTACACTTTGTGTAACAAAAGATCAAGTATCTCCCTTGTTCCTTCTATCTAGGAGTAGGACACCTCACTAGCAAACATTTCCCACAGAGACTGCACCCTTCATCATGCTTACCACATCCCAGAAGACAATGACAAACAAGAGCCCATCCAACAGCCCTCCCCTTACCAAGTCCTTGGCTCCTTGTACTCCCCAGCCCCACTCTCGAGTCCTCTAGCCCCTTGCATGCTTCCTGCTGTCAAAGCACCTCCTGAACCCTTGACCCTGACCACACCAAGACCACCATCACTGCCACCACCCATGTCATCTGAAAAACCCACCAAGCTTCAAGCTGCTTTACCAGCAGACTTCTCCAGGAAACTAGTTGATACAGTTAGATGGATCAAGGCCATGAAGGCCTACTTCATCATCAGCAAGAAACTCTATGCCGAAGACTCAACCAATGTCTTTACTTGTCTTAGCAAGATGCTATCTACTGAAAGAGCTGCCATCTTTGCAGAAACCTGGTATGACAGGCTAGCCGACCCACTTCTTGATGAAAAGAACAAAACTTTCAACAAGCTGGTCAAAAACTTCGAGAAGACATTCTTTCCCTTTGACATACAAGCCACTGCACATCTCCAGCTCCCCTACCTGTGCCAAACCGCTTTCAGAGAGCCCAACAATTCCATCAATGATGGATTCCAAAAGTATATCTCAGACTTCCTAGGGACTGCCACCAAGTCTGGGATCACAGACCAACAGTCACTCATCGGATACTTTGCCATGGGCTACAACCAAAAGATCACTGATATGGTCTTATCTATGAGTGAACTCCCTGTAGACCTGAACATGTGGATCAACAAGTCCATGCAGTTTCACACCCAGAAAGCTTGCATGGCAGCTATCAAGAAAGGCACTCCCCAAGTGAGCCCTATCCCCACTCCTCCTGCTCCTTGCTTTGTTTCTCACCCTGCCCCTCACATCAGAGACCTGAATGCAATGAATGTAGATTCCATTCAGGTCACCAAGCTTACCCCTGAAGAATGTTCCAAATGCATCAAGGAAGAACATTGCTTCAGGTGCTGAAAAATTGGACACAGCGCCCTAAACTGCAAGACATTTACAACCTCAACCCCACAGCACATTCGCTCCATTCCCACTCACCCACCTAAAAAACCAATCGTTCCAAAGGGAGCCCCCACCCCACCGTCTACAAACCTGCTTGACGTTTATGTCAACCAACTTTGAACCAAGGGATGGAAAGACAAGGAAATCTATCAGACGTTGAGGGCTAACTACGAAGAACCTGCCAAAATTTCCCTCCTTGACACAAAGGATTTTCTCTGAGAGAAGGAGCCCTGATGTCTTTTTCCCCTCATGTACTTGTAGCAATGTCCAATGAGAACGTGTTTCGTTTCCCTGTCTTGCTACAAGTACCCAAGCAAACCGTCAACACCACTGCTCTACTCAACAGTGGCACCTCAGGAAATTTCATCGATATTTCTCTTGTCCCCAAACTCAGGCTAGGATGCTGAGTCCTTCGCAGACCTGTCATCACATACAATGTTGATGGAACCAAGAACAAGAAAGGAACCATCAAATGAAAGCTTTTCACACAAGTTTCCTTTCCCTCATTCTTGCAATGAGTCAAGTTTATGGTCACATCTTTAGGCAAACCACAAATCATCCTTGGAATGCCCTGGCTTCGCCAATGGAACCCTGACGTAGACTGGGCTAATTTGCATCTCTCCATAAACTCCCCAGAAACCCTTGGAAAGATTTCCTTGTCCACCCAGCTCACCCAAGAAAACATCCCCACCGAAGCTGAGATTCCAATGTGGTGCAAGGACTTCACTGATGTCTTTGCTAAGGCCACATTCAATATCCTTCCCCAACACCATGACTATGACCATACCATCAAACTCAAACCATCCTTCGTCCCTAAGATCGTCAAAGTATATCCCTTGAACCCTGCTGAGAAAGAAGCTTGTAAAAAGTTTGTCGAAGAAAACCTTGCCACTAGCTGCATTATTCCATCTAAGTCTCCCCAAGCCTCTCCATTCTTCTTCATACCTAAGAAGGATGGTTCACTATGCCCTTGCCAAGACTACCATTATCTCAACTCCCATACCATCTGAAATGCATACCTCTTTCTGCTCATCTCGGAACTCATTGACAATATGAAGGACTCTATGCTGTTCACCAAGCTTGACATCCAGTGGGGGTACAATAACATTTGCATACAAGAATCAGATCAATGAAAAGCAGCATTCATCACCCCCCTTGGCCTCTTCAAACCAACTGTCATGTTCTTTGGATTCAACAATGCTCCTTCCATGTTCCAAGCTTTCATGAACCACATCTTCGCCAATATGATCTCGGAGCATTGGCTCAAGATCTATATGGATGATCTAGGAATCCACACATAGCATGACCTTGAACTCCATCATTCTAGGACTAAACAGGTGCTCCAACAACTTCACAAACATGGACTTTCAATCAAGATTTCCAAGTGCTTTTTCAATGCCCCTCAGATGGAGTATCTTGGCATGATCATCAGCCAAGGATGAGTCAAGATGGATCCTACCAAACTCTCAGTGATCAAGGAGTGGAAACCACCAACCTCTGTGAAAGGCATCCATAGTTTCATTGGATTTTTCAATTTCTACTGAAAGTTTATCCCCAATTTCTTTGACATTGTGGCTCCCCTCATACTCCTCATACGAAAGGACCAGTAGTGGGAATGGACTCGTCACCAAGACAAGGTATTCACCCACCTCAAACTAATCTTCACATCCACCCCCATCCTCACACTCCCTGATGTCTCTCGCTCCTTCTTCATCATGACTGACACCTCTCTCCTTGCTGCTGGAGCCATTCTTCTGCAGGAAGACAGCAATGGAGACCTTCACCCCTGTGCTTACTTCTCCAAGACCTTCACTCTTGCCAAGCATAACTACAATATCTATGATCGAGAACTTCTCGCTGTCATCCTCACCCTCCAGGAATGGCACCAGTATCTACTAGGCACAGAGCACGCTGTCACGGTCATCACTGATCACAAGAACTTATCTTATCTCAAAGATCCTCATAAACTCTCTCGTCGACAAGCTCATTGGTTGCTTTTCCTTCAAGATTATGACATAGTATGGAAGGTTACCCCAGGCTCCCAGATGGGACCAGCAGATGTGCTCTCCCAATGAGACCACGTAGACACTACTGACGACAACATTGATGCCCCTATTCTTTCTGATCCCATAGTCATCTCTGCTCTCAACCTATCTCTCATCAACAAAATTAAGCAATCTTTACTCTTGGACCTTCTCGTTCTCCGTGCTTTACAGAACCTTGCAGATGGCTCCCCAATTTTCCCCCGCTCCGCTCTAGCTGACTGGCGTTATCACAACGCTCAGTTATTCTACAAAGACCATCTCTACATTCCCCCTGCCTCCCGACAACCTCTCCTCAATGCTATCCATTCCTCTTCCACCACTGATCATATGGGACAATTTCACACTAAGTCCATTGTTGAATGCAACTTTTGGTGACCTGGTCTGGCCACCTTCATCCGCAACTACATCACCGGCTGCACCGTATGCCAACAAAACAAGGTCAATACCCATTCCACTGTTCCCCCACTCCAACCCTTCCCATCCACCATATCACTTCCTTTCTGCCAGCTGTCCATGGACCTCATCATGGATCTTCCGCTCTCCAATGGCTTTGACTCACTTATGGTCATGGTAGACCATGGCCTTACAAAGGGGGTAATTTTATGCCCTTGTACTAAAACCATTGATACAGCAGGCATAGCCAAACTTTTCTTCGACCATGTCTTCAAACGCTTCAGCTTATACAACTCTATTATCTCTGACTGAGGACCATAGTTTGCCTCCACACTCGCTAGAGAACTCGTCCACCTTCTCCAGTACAATCTCAAACTTTCCAGACTGATGGACAAACGGAGCATACCAACCAGGAACTAGAACCATACCTATGGATCTTTTGTGATAACAACCCACATCAATGGGCAGATCACATCACCGCAGCTAAGTTCCATCACAACACTGCCCCTCACAGCTCAACAAAAACTTCCCCTTTCTCCCTGATGCTCGGATATGAGCCCAGGAACTTCCTGGTGATTGGAAAGATGTTTATTCCTGCCCAGGAAAACTGACTCACTGCATTGAAAGAAGCTTGAAAGGAAGCTCTCACTACACACAACTCTGCCCATCTCCTCATGACCAAAAGATCCACACAAAGGTTCTCCCCTTGGAAAGTAGAAGATCATGTCTGGCTAGAAGCCACCAACCTACGCATCCCATACCTGTCTCAAAAACTTGCTCCCAAACGTCACGGTCCATTCGAAATCACTTGCATAATCTCCCCCCTAGTTTATCAACTGAAACTTCCCAGTACCTGGAAGATTCATGATGTGTTTTACACCACACTGCTTTCTCCCTTCAAACAAACCGATATGCATGGCCCATCATTCTCACAGCCCCCTCCTGACATAATTGATGATGATGATGAATACGAAGTAGAGGCTATCCTATCTCACAAGGAATCCCCTGGCTGCTATTGGTACCTGACCACATGAAAGGGATACTTCTTGGCTGAGAACACTTGGGAACCCAAAGCAAATCTCACACACACTCTGGACATTCTCAAAGACTATAAAAAGCTCTATAGACTCCAATGAACACTGTGGTGAAACAGACACTATGATCTCTTCGTGAGGCTCCTCCTGAATCACTATATGCACGAATTTTGCTTCACATATCTCAAGACCTTCTGGATCGTTCTGCTTTGCTCACTTGCCCTTGGGCTTACCTTTTTCTTAACCTGGTTTTATATTCCAACTTCACCCCCTTCCTCCTCTCCTGCCGAAGCCACTTTGTCCCTGTAATGTCTACTACCTCATCTTCCCCCATGTCCCGATTGTCTTCCTCCTTGGACTCTCTTCCCAATCATTGGGCCATACTACGCACAACTCCAGTATACTTGTATCTCCTCCTAGATCGCACCTGGAAGATCCTTTTTGCCAGCATACTAGCTAAGCCGTCACTCATCATCCTCCTTGAATATATGCCCCTTTATGAAGAGGACCTTGCTGTACAAGGACTAGTCAAACTTTATCATTCCATCCACACCGCACAAAACTTCCACTTTCATGTAGCCCCCAATGACCTTCCCGCTGAGTATGGACTCCCTGTACACAAGTCTTTGAACGGCCTCACTGGACAAGTTCTTGAACTGCTCCACATATTCAATTTCCATAGCTTTGTCACACAAATTCCTATTAGTGTTTTATATCCTGTATTTTGCCCTATTTTCCTCACTCTGTTTCTTGATGAATGCACAGAGTATCTTGAGAACATTGCCATGTTTCCCTCTTCAAATCCTTCCTCCCCAGAACCTTTGCCCCTTGCCCTTCATATCTCTTCCTCTTCACCAGCTCCCTCCTCTCCTACAACTTCTCTCCCTGCACCCATCATTCCTGAGGACAATGTCATCCTGTTCATTCTCAATCCTCCCAGCACTGCTCGCTACCTTGACCCTATTGCACAGGAGCTAAACAGATCTTACATCGTTCATATTGGCAATGTTGAAATCCTTTCCACCCCCACTCATCTCTTACACAATCCCTATATCTGCCCTCCTGCAACCAACACCACTCGTTGCTTTCAGTGTAACCAGGTTGGTCATTACCGAGATGAGTACACTGACTACAAATGCCTCCACTGTCACGTCGTTGCTCCTCACCACCCCCAACAACTATGCTTTCCCCTCAAGAGACACCTTTACCTTCTCCTCCTCCATTGCCTCTAGTGCTGCGTCTTTCCTCCCCTGACGAAGAAGACATCCCTTCCACTCACCCCATGCCAACTCCCCAACCAATTGTTGTTGAAGATGACATAGTCCCCTTTATACTTGACCCTCCAGGAGGCTTCAGACAGGTGAACCAACAAGCTTTATCTTACAATCGTGCATACGTGGTCCAAGTAGCAGGACTATCCATTCTCTCCATGCCAACTCGTCTCCTTCACAATCTGTATGACTGCTCCCTTGCATCCCACTTCACCCGCTGCTTCCAATGCAATCAAGCTGGCCATTATCAAGATGAATGTTCCCATTACCAATGTCCCCATTGCCTCATTTTTACTCCTGGCCACTCCCAGCACCTATGCCTCACCCTACAATGTACTACGTGTCAATGATGGGGACACAGACCTACCTGATGCCCTCGAGACGTCTACATGCACTGTGATCAATTTGGCCATAACAAGCCCCAGTGTCCATATATCCATATATCTCTTGACCCCATGCCCCATGAAGATTGGGACTGAACTTGAGTTAGAGGGATGGAAAGTTGTGCCAAGGACACAACTCTACAAAGGGGGTAATGTTACAATTCTTTCTCTACATTGTCATGTCCTGCTTCTTTCTCGATGCATTTCCTTCTTTGTCTCACCTATGATCCTTGCTGAGCATGATGAGCATTCCCTCATCATCTTTGGTTATTCTTCCATTCAATTGTATAATCATTAATGTCTACCTTCACACAGGTTCTCGCCCTCGAGTCCTTGTTTCACCTTGTACCTGTTTCGCTTTCCTATGCCTTTGATCTTGTTTCAGACAGCCTTCCTCCACAGTTCAGTTCTCTCGCACCAACTTAGTGAAATTTTTTTCCATGATGTTCTATGGACTTCTATCGCTGCACATCTCAATCATATAAATATGTAAAGTTGACACTCGATGTACTCATACTAGATCTGCACAATACAAGTGTACATCTCGTGTCACCTCTAGTCCCTTGAGTTCTCTTTGACGACGTTGTTGTACCTCTTTGTGAGCATCCTCTGTCAAACGAGTAAACATTCAATCAAAATTCTCACCTTGTACACTTCATGTAACACTTTCCAGTGATAGTATCAATGAAAACCTGAGGCATGTTGGAGATAATCACATTGACAGTACATCAAATCATAGGCCTTGCATCAGCATACCAAGAACGAAGTTCTAGCATTCATATCAATGGAGACAACCAATGCAGTTGGTGAAACAGCTCACCATGGACATGTTTATCAGAGGATTCTTTGAGTTTTGATAGCATTCTGTCAAATGCAATCATAGCCTCTGCATAATGCCCTGCTTTGTGTAATACCTCACATCTTTGCTCATAACCTCAATAAGATGATTACTCGAGTTTGATGACCTGCTCATTCTGTTATCAACATAGCGAATGACACACTGACACACTGACACGAAATGTATCTTATCAACATTTTCTAGCGCATCTTCCCAAGACTTCATCACTACCCTTATTTTACTTCACTTCATCAATGTATCCACATGATCAGGTGGATTGATCAACAATATGGTAGACAACAACTGATCTGCTTCGTTATAGTTCTAAGAGCTCAAAGCCACATCCATGAGCCTTCCCAACTTGTCTGTGCATCGTCGTTTGAAGTCTGTATTGGATGTCAGGAAAGGTTTATTATATTGCCTTGATACCACTGACCAAGTTCCCACTCAGCCTGCTCTTCATTGTTGCTTGAAAACAAGAATACCTCACTCTGCATATGCACAAAGTAACTAGCTACTTCTGTGACCCAACCATCCCCCTCAAGAATGTTGCATATCACGCAGGCAATGGGAATAGCAGAAGTTTTAACTAAGTAATGAAATGAAATGAATATATCAATATCTAAGAACAGGAGAATCACATCACACATACCTCATTAGCACATTGCAATACTTTGTCCATTGGTGTATAATGCATCATTGTACTCACCCACTTTCTTGATAAGACATCTGAACTTGACAAACTGAGGGACAGGGCAATGGCATAAGCTTCAAGAGCCTCTTCATCTTTTTTGGCAACTAATGCATTATCCCCACTTTCTCCCAATGCAGTGACACATTTCTTCAAAAAACCTTGGGACAATAATTTCAATCGAGATGCATTCACAATGACAAAGCTCACCTGAGAGCCAGTCCACAATGATCAAGTCAGATTGCAAGGATTTGTCCCTCGCAGACCTTGTGATTTCAAGAAATGACTTGGCGGCATCGATGATGTGACCGTCCGCCAACGATGACCAAATCTGCGAAAAATGATTCTTTTCTCCCCTTGGTCCATCTGTACTAGAACGCGTAGCACGAACACCCAGTACCACCCGTTTAGTGTGTTCGCATTCTACGAGTTCGTTCACCGTAGCTTCAATCACGTCAACGCCCTCCGCACCCTTGGCATATTCTCTCAAGCGCATGATGAACCTCCCATGATGAAAGCTGTCGCCCATCTGGATAAGGAATGTGAACGTGGTGACCCGAGCGTACGACGCAATAACCGTGTTCCGGAATGGCCTTGATCCCCTCCAAGGCACCTTCCATGCCAAGCTTCTGCAGCGCAGAAACGCCAGCGGGGTGCATCAATTCGCCAACTATGCAGTCTGGTTCAGAGAGGGAGCGTTCTAGGAGTGCGACGTGTATCGGGGAACCACGCAGTTTTGAGGTGACCATAGAAAGAGCATGAGCGAGTGTTGAGCCTGCAATTCCAGCACCAACGATGAGAATGTCGTACTGGTCCGTGCGCATTTTTCTAATGGTCGTTCCGGGGATGATGGTCCTCGGAGGATCAAAGGATGGAGGAAGATATGTCATTGCTGACTCAGCAACTTTTAAAAAGTGGGCTCATTCTCGAGAATAATTTGAACAGAGCTACTAGGAATCAGTTCAAACTGTACCTTTTCGAGAAAGTAGCTTGCGTGTCACCGAATAACAGCTGTACGTGGAATATTTTATGTCTGATTCAACCACCGAGTCAGGGGCTTTCCATTTACGGTTACAACATGGCGGTTACCGCTGCTTGCATTTCACAAGGAAATCTTGGAAAAGATTCATGATCCGTCTACGAGCGACCTCCTTATTCTCGCTCGAGGTCTCGGGCTTCGACGAATAATATGTACACTCATGAAGATTTACGACTCTCCACAGAATTTGGTTCTTCTCGTCAATGCCGCCCCGGAGGAATAGGTTGCTATTGGCGAGGAGCTCGGGATTATGGGCTGCAGAAAACCTGGTTTGCGTATCGTTGGTTATGAAATGGGTAAACGAGATCGGTCTGTTTCTATTGCATTTGGCGGTACAAGGTACTAATGGGTGTCAAGACAGGATCTATACGAGAAGGGCGGCCTTATTTCGGTCACATCTCGAATATTAGTCGTGGATATGTTACAGTCTGACATACCCACCGAACTCATTACCGGTATTATTGTTTTGCACGGGGAAAAGTGAGTCATCGTTTGTGTCGAGATGTGTCAGTGTGAACGTATTCCTTCAGAGTGACTGCGCTTGCATTGGAGGCGTTCATCGTTCAGTTGTATCGTGAATACTACGGTGCGATATTATGTTTACCGTATCCAAACAACAATAACGTCACTCTCTCAAGCTTGACCTGGACGATCTTACGGTTGAAAATGCATACTTCAAGTCGTTTGATGCGATAGTGCGAAGGCAGCTCGATCCGGTGTGGCACAAGGTAGGCCCCAAAACGAAGCAATTGGTTGGAGACCTCTCAACACTAAGGCGCCTTCTCAAGTACGCTGTTCTATGTCATGGGTGATCCGTCGCTGACAGCGTTTCCGTTAGTTATCTCTTATCGTACGATCCTCTCGGGTTCCATGCGTACCTCGAAACACTGGTAGCCTCTAACACCTCTAGCGCAACGGGTAATGCACGACAAAATCAATCACCGTGGATGCTTACAGACGCTGCCAACACTATCTTTCAAACTGCAAAACGACGCTGCTACACCATCTCGAAAACCGGTGCAGATCACCTGTCAGCCGTGGCCGACCTTCCGGATGACCAAGACGCATGGGATGCCTTGGATGAGTTGGAAGGACGCGAGAAACGCCCACCAGAAAAATCCCCAAATTCCTGGATCCCTGACGGCCTCGACCCTGTTCTTGAAGAGCTCCTGAAATGGGAACTACTGGCAGATGTATTGCACGAGATTGAAGAGGAGATAATGAGACAGGTGTCGCTTTCATCATGTGAGTCTTTCCCGTATGCTTGATTCGACGCCTCGGAGGCATAATACCGTTGTAGATGGCCGTGATTCGAACACAGTTTTGGTTATGACGTCTTCCGCTCAATCGTCTACTTTGGTCAGCGAGTTTCTGTCGACGATGGATGTCGATGCACCGAAAGGTGAACGAGGGAGGAAGATGATGGAATCAAGACTACTGCGTTACTTGTATTGGAAAGGTCGACTCGCTAGCCAGAAGAATGGGTACTACACGACTTGTACTTACACGCTTCGATGCTTTACGTGCTTACATACTTATTCTACAGTACAAGACCTGACAGTGTGAACAAGAAAAGAACTAGGCTGAAGAGGATAAAAGATAGCGGTAAAGCCGAGGTAAGTTCGACTGCACACCTGCACTCTAGAGTAGACAATGCACGCTCTGCGAGTCTGACAATAATTTCATCCAATTAGGCGCTCGGCTTCTTCAAGGGTATTGCGCAACACCCTCGTATCGTCCTCTTTTGTGATCTCTGGGCCAGAGCTCCGTCGACCCAACGTCAGCTCGGGGTTGAGAATGGTGTCTGGGTAAGCTACCTCCCCGACCCTGCCAGCCCAATCAAAATCAATCAACATCACCTTTTCTCCCCAGCAGAGAATGTTTGGGTCGCGTAAATCTCCATGCACAAGACCCTCTTCATGGAAAGACCGCAGGAGTTCCTCTAACTCAACTTTCCACCGAGAAAGATGTTGAGCACAGAGCGGTGA
>JBBPUD010000343.1:0-25928 GCA_038094475.1 Phylloporus aff. rhodophaeus
CAATGTCACCTTCTGTTACGTGCGAGAGATTGAACGCAGCAAAGTCAGCGAGGACTTGCTGCGACGATATGCGCGTGGGCTTGTCGACGATCGTCTTTGGGTCAGAATACACTTGTGCGAGATTCACGGTTTGCAGTACCTGCGACGTTGTAGACGGCGACCATCAATCATGTCCCTCAAACAGAAAACCATTCGGACTTACTGCGCCTGGACAAAATATTTTGCCAATGCACCATGGCTGGACGGGAGGCAGAGGGTATTGCGAAGGCAGTAATGCGCCGAGAGGAACAGTTGGACTGGGTACCGAGGTCGAGTATGTCACAGTTGACGCTCCCGCCGTCACCGATGCCGATGTGGTGCGTATAGCGTGGACACTGTAGGCCAAACTGACCAGGGTGGCCAGCTTGCGAGTTGGAAACATGATTTTGAACTGACACGTCTGTGGCACAGAGATCAACTGGTCTTTATGTCCGTTTGATCAAGGAGGGAGAACTCGAAGTTCTCCGTGGTTTCATGCCCGTACTTATGCCATATGGGCATCCGGTACTAAGCGAGACCCTTGATGCGTTGTATCGGAGAGACTAGGAAATTGCAGGAAATACGAAGAAGTTTGCTTGCCAAATATATTCACGCCTACACCTAAAATCAGTCCTGCGCACTTGTTGACTGCGCTCATCATTCGGAATATGTACATAAACGACACTCCAGGACATCCAATGGGGTGCTTACGAGCTGTCAATCCGATTAGGTTCAGCAGAAATAACTAGTTTTCCAGCGTACGACATAGTAAAGCACTACGGCACCTCCATGAACAGTGAGTACTGCAATCCATAGATGAAGGCGCTAAAAGTAATACTTAGTCCTTCACTGACCACTTTTAGCTATGTAAACGGACCGAAGTCTATGGAATCACTCGACGTCCAAACCGCGTGTTCCGTGAGTTGCGCTCTCAGAGCCAAGAAAAGTAGATAGATAGTCGGTTGAGCCCAAACGAACTAAATAGATGATAAGCAAACCAAATCCAAGGGACAACACGAGGGTTCGGTGCACTGATTTTCCTTGTGCGGAAACGGGTATCACGCTCACCCGAGGTGGCGACTGGATAACAGCACCGAGACCCACCATCGTGTTTCTCAAGCACGTTCGGAGCGCATGGACAGCTTTTAGATTCTCTTGCTAAATAACTGGGCTCGAGGACAAGTCACCTTGGTACCATGCTCAGATCAATGTGCCGAGGTCAGTAAGCTCCAGGGGCGCAAAGGTATGATAACTCAACATGATACCATCACGATCTCAGTGTCCAGCAACATGTTCACGTGAACGCGTAAAATTCCGCGCGCATGCAAGAAAATATCATCTATGTAGAAGACGCGAGGGTGCTTACGGATGGTATGCCCTATGCTCACGTACCCCTAGTCGACCATCATGCGCTCCGTGAGTAGTCCCTCGCCGTATGCCATGCTTTCGAAAATGACTTGTCTCCAGACGCTTGTGGTGAATTCTTGGGCTTCCTCTTCCAAAACCTATAACAAGGGCTCGTTCAGCAAGCTCTTGCCTCATAGATATTTGTGCGCATACCGGCTCCAAGCCTTCAACGAGCTTCTGAGGACTTTTATGGTCCTTGAGATGTTCCAGGGCGAACATGATGAGGTCGTCATCCTCCAGCTCGCCGAGGTATTTGACCATGAGACGTTTGACGAGCGGCTCGAACTTTCGGTCGACCATGCTCTGCCAAATCAGGTTAGTTAACACAGGAGAAGAATACACCACCTTACGTCGTTGAGACCATCCCATCTGACCTTTGCTTTGAATAAGGTTTCTTTGTCGTGAGGGACGGACTCTTTGATTGTCTGTAGACGCTCCTTCGCCTTCTCACCCTCAGCAGCACTGAAATCGAGTTTGACCAACGGTACTTTGCGTTTCTTGATATCCTCCTCTTCTTCTTCTTCTTGCCCGAATACAGCGGCTTTAGCATCCTTTGGCACAACCTCCGCTTTCACTGGTGCTGGTGCGATCGACATGTTGAGTTTGACCGGCGCACCGTCATCAAGAAGCATCCCAGCTTTGCGCTGCTCCTCGGCAAGAGCTTGCATATCTTCCATCTGACGCGCGAGGAACTTCTCTGATTCAATACGGAGGTTCTCAGCTTCACGTTCCTCATAAGCGCGGGATTCCGTATCGGCGGCCTCTTCAGCTGTTACTCGGCGCGCGCGAGATTGCCTCCAGCGTGCTCTGACATTGCTATGAGATTGAAGGAATACAATGACGATGATGAAACACACCTATCGACGTAGAACAGCTCATCGCTTTCGTCGTCATCCCAAACATCCAGTCGAGCACGCATTTCGACACGATCCCGTTCTTCGGCCTCCTTGATAGCATTCTGGCGTGCAATTGACCGTTCAAGTGCAGCTATACGAGCCCGTTCCCGAGGTTCGTAGCGACGCTCTCGCTATGGGAATTAGGGAATATGTTTAGCGCCAGCGCGACATAGCGAAATCTTACACTCGTAAAAGGAATACTCACATCCTTGAATGAAATTTCCTCATCTCGCCTTCTAGCATCCTTCCTGTCCCTCTCCATTTCTTCGTCAGTCTTCGGGCCCTTACTCCGCTCATCCAATGCACCTGTCGCAGCGCCTGCGTCTTCAGCCTTCACAAAACCGATAGGCTTACCATAACCTTGAGGGCCTTTCCCTTGTGCCTGTTGACCCTTTCCAGGTGTCGACTGAGATGGTTGCTGCGACTGTGGCTTACCCCAATCTCTCGGCTTTGGACCGCTTGGTGTGGAGACTAGGAGGTTCGGTATGCTCTCGCGAACTTCTCGTACTTTTTCCCGTTCACGCTTCGCGGCACGTTCGCGAAATTGTGCGATCTCAGAAATGACAAGGCCGCGTTGGGTTTCTGGAAGATCAGCTTCCTGAAGATCGTGGAGGTGGGGGGGGATGACGTATTTCTCCTTATCTAGCAGACCACTGTTTGTCGCGTCTTGCGAAGTACGATTGATCTCTTGGACGAGTTCGTCAACTTTGGCTTTGGCTTGTTGCAACATGGCCTCGTCCGCCTGTTTCACGCAGGTAAGAAGGACACGACGAGGATATGAAAATGAAATGCTGAGGCTCACATCCGTTTTCATCTTTTGTGCGGAATAGGCATCCAGAAAAAGCTTTGTTTTTTCATCTGCTTTGATCTAGCAAGCACATGTGGCATAGGCTTTAAATAATCGACCTTACAGAGGTGGTACGCACCAAGAGATTTTTGTTCGCGCACCCGTCCTCGAGCGCCGGCAGCTCAACACCCTGAAGTAGCGTCAAGCATCTGATTGCAGAGTCTGGATCCTCAAACTCAGAAAAACCAAACCCTTGCGGTTTATTTGCTGGTGTGATAAGCCGCTTGAACGACTTGACGGGACCACATGCCTAATCATCCCACCCGGACAGAACTTAGCATATGCCGTCTCCAGAAGAAAGTAGCATATAGCATATTACTCACAGCAAGCATCCGGTTTAAGAAGGCATCGGTGATCCCGCCTGATATTGAGCCAACAAACAAGGTTGTCTGTTTCTGTGGGGGCATAAAGGGTTGGTGCATCATTTGCTGCTGCTGTGCGAGAGCCGATATTGAGGGGCCTTGGCCATATGATTGCAAAGGTGGACGCAGACCAAGTCCTAAGCGATTCGCAGGTTGCATGATTAGCTTGAGTCACGAGGTATGTACTTTTCCAATGTTGCTCCTCTGGTGGTGCTAGTCGTGAACTAGATAAACCTAGACAAGAAGCTTGCAACAAAGAGAACCTACGATTAGAGATATGGCTCAGCGTCGGACTAAGAGGGGAGCAGGAGCAGAGGAATCAAAGCGTGGAGTAGTCAAGGTAAGAGGTGCTCTTCCCACGCTACACCAGTGGACACTTGCCTTCGCGTCACGTTCAACATCAATGGTCCTGTTCTTCACGTCGTCGGGCAAGTACACATGTGTATGGCATACAACAAGGGACTTTCTGACACTATATTAGAGGTGAACCCACCAGTGACTATCTACATGGGAAGGGATAAGGTCGAAAGTATGTGATAGTTCCGCTGTGTATATGGGCGACATTCACCCGCATAGGTCAGACGAGGATCTGATCAAGTACGCATGGCCTCAAGATGTGTGGTTCCATGTCGACAAGCTCTCTTCTGCACACGTATACCTCCGCATGCCGGAGGGCATGACTTGGGAAGCGATACCACAAGCCCTTTTGACCGACTGCGCTCAATTGGTAAAGGCAAATTCGATCGAGGGCAAGTAGGCATTTGTACGGGTCCTTCTAGTTTCTCATTCTGTAATCAGGCAACAAGAAAGATAATCTCACAATCATATACACTCCTGCTGACAACCTCAAGGTATGCGCAATCCGCAGATCAGGCTACATCTCGTGATGACAATACTTTGTACAAAGAAACAAGGTGACATGGCCATCGGTCAAGTTTCCTTCCACAATGATAAGCGGGTACGCTCCTTATCAAGTTTAGTGTACCTAGTCTAACACCACACATTCGACCCAGGTGAGGAGAAGTGCGTGTATCTCCGAGTATCCCTTCATCCGAGTCACTAAGAAACCGTGCCAGTCCACGTACCAAAGCGGGAAAACCCCATTGTAAATCGTCTCAATAAAACCAAAGTCGAAAGAGTGGTCGACCACGAGCAAGAAAGGGTTGACCGTGTCAAAAGGGAGAATGCGCAGAAGCGGACTGCTGCTGCTCAAAAGGTTGTGGTACAAACTATCTCCTTGAGTTCAGCACTCACCGGTTCATCTTAGAAAAAGGAAGAAGTCGAACTTGGGAAACAGAGGGAAGCGGAGAGGGCTGCTCGATCGTATGATTCGTTGTTTAACGCCGAGGAGGATCCGGATGTGCCAAAGCTGACTGGCAAGGCAATCGAAGAGGATTTCATGTAGTTCCTGATTTGCTTTTATTCATCGGCTTCCATATCTGCATCTGTTGAATGCCAACATGAGCATTCGCTTCGCTGTTTCCCCCAACACACGAGACGACGTGATCGATCATACAGTGGATTCAGGCTCAGATTCTGAAGATTACACAGAAGAAGATAACAATTTCGAAGATTGGGTTTCTGACCAAGGTCAACTCCAGACTTGCCGATCGCTGTTCGAGGAAAAAGCGTTTAGCACCGCGGCGCAAACATTGGAGTACGATAAGTCTACGCATGGATTCGACTTGGAAGCTACGAGCAAAAAATGGCGTGCGTCCTTTCACGTTCTCTATCTCCTTCGAAGCCAACCTTCAGTCCCAGAGCTCGATCTTCATCGCCGGATAAGACTGATCAACTTCATTCGGAAACATGTAAGACTGATGTTCCTCCTACTAGCTCGCGTTGAAGATGGCTATCATCCTTGTACAGAAACTGAGCTCGACTGCTGCAAATAGTCTGACAGGGGCCGAATCATTTTTCACTGCTGATGACTATCTTATTCCCATCATCGAAGATGACCCCTTACTCCGTAGGTTATCCTCTTGTTCCTTCTCATTGACACTGCGTCACTCGTTTGCCTAGAACTTGATTTTGGTGACGACTGGTCCGATGACGAAAACAAGCTGTCTACAGAACACAGTCTAAGCCTTCCTTCAGACCTGCCTGGTGCTCTCAGGCACATTGAAACTCTCCAGCAGAAACTGTTGAGGGCACAAAACGATCTCTCCGACTACAAAAGGCTCGTCACCCAAAATCTAGACATATCTACCATCACCGAGATCACAAACGATCCCGGTTTATCGACCAGCGAGGCGGTCCGGGACGACGATACGCATTACTTTCAGAGCTACGGGTACAATGGTATGAGGTTTTTTGTGGACGCGACAACTAATGTTCACCTTATCTACGTAGATATTCACGCCGTAATGATACAGGATAAAGTCAGGACATCCTCGTATGCTTCATTCATCCTTACCAATCCAATTTTATTTCGGGACGCTATCGTTCTCGATGTCGGGTGTGGGACCGGTATCCTTTCTTTGTTCGCAGCAAAGTCTGGTGCAAAACATGTTTACGCGGTCGAGGCGAGTGATATCGCTGATAAAGCCAAGAAAATTGTCGAGAAAAACGGATTGGAGAACGTTGTTACGTACGCTCCTTGCTCTGAACCACTTTCGTCCTATCAGCTTATCCCACTCACACCAGCGTGATACGCGGAAAAGTGGAAGAAGTCAGTCTACCTGACGGCGTCGATCACGTCGACATCATCATTTCCGAATGGATGGGCTATGCACTACTGTATGAATCGATGCTCGATTCTGTTCTGTGTGCGCGGGACAGATTTCTTCGTACAAATGGCGTCATGGCCCCAAGTCAATGCAGGATTATGCTTGCACTCTGCGACGGAAACAACATTATGAAAGACAAGATAGATTTCTGGAACGATGTGTATGGTGCGTTCCCATCCGATCATGCATCCTCGTACGATTACTTCAACTACACCAGGTTTTGACTTATCTGAAATGGCGCATGACATCTACAAGGACGCAATCGTTGACGTCGTCAGCCCAGAATCAGTCCTCAGCGAGCCATACCTGCTCAAAGTAAGGCACATCCATCATTCTATTGGTTTTTTTTCATGAGCCCTCTTGCAGGACTTTCATCTCCAATCCATCACGTCCCGTCAACTAGAATTTTCATCCGCGTTCTCGCTCACGTCGACGTCCCCCATGCGGACCAAGATCCACGCGCTTGTCCTCTACTTTGACACGTTCTTCACGACCACTGGCGACCTCCTCTCGCCAGATATCCCCGTGAGGCTCATCAAGGAAGGCGACGTGACCCTCGCGGAGGTGTGGCCGATAGCAGGAAAGCCACCCCCCAAGCGGAGGGCAAGTATAGGTCCGGGCCTGAAAGAACGTGAAAAGAAACGTGTCATTAGCTTTAGTACGGGCCCGATGAGTCAACCAACGCATTGGATGCAAACATTGTTCTTACTCAGAGATCCGATCTCTGCAGAAGAAGGTGTATCTCACATGTGTTTCTCCCCTTTTGTCCTTCTGACCAACATTTTTGTTTTCGTTAGGTACGGTCGTCTCTGGCACGTTTTACTGCAAAAAGAACGAGGGAAATTCAAGGGAGCTCGATGTCGAGATTCATTATTCCGTAAGGAAGCACGCAGACACACCAGCAGGCGAGGTGGTCGTGCAAACATACAGCGTCCGGTAGTATAGCACATGAGAACGACGGTGTGGTGAAAGGGCCAAATACACAATGTGGGAATAAGGGATGACTCGGACGAACTATAAAATACACAGGATGTCGAATGCGCGGGGGAACAGCCGTGGTTGTCCCTACTAAAACAAAACGAGCGTGTAATTTATGGCGGCCGGCCTGTTGGGATGTGAAGCTGGAGTTACAAACACAAGGGGCAGCCCCCTTACGTCAATGGCATGGCTGGTCATAAGTTTGCATTCGACTTCTCGTGTTGTGACTTCGACCGATCGCAATGGAGTATTGTATCAAGGACCTAGCGAGAATGTTCCCCAGCCGCACCCACAGAACGCAACTCCAGCCCGACGTTATGTCCTCGTTTGTGAATCACGTGTCATGTGCCATCAACAGCACACATGCGAGTTTGAGCGATCTGGGCGGGGTGCTAGAGCGAGGTTAGGTTCAGCAAAGTTGTGAGGTGGGAATTAGGACCATCCGAGCGTAGTCGCCTCTCCCACCTCGGTGCCGGCAACGGTATCGCGCCGGCCTCTGGCATAGCCCTTCCAAGGCTTGCACGTCTCCATGTCCGTGGGACGAGTGGTACAGCTTGGATATCTGCACGTTGCATTCAAAACTGTCGTCATCCTTGCCACGCGTCCCCGCACTGTACGATGTGAATGCGTGGTTGGACGACAACGAGCCGTACACATGCGTGCTCTGATCGACGCTAGCATGCGAATCGCTTGGCGTGGCCCGATGCGCATCGCACCCCATTTTTTGATATTTTATTTCTTCCTCAAGTCTAGATGGCTCAGACCACAACAACCGTCTCCGCGTAAAGGAAAATTGCAGTGTGAACAATAACATACGACGAAGAGCAAGCTAGCCTGATGAGAATTTTGACGTCGATGGAAAGCTGCGACTTGTTCTCCACAGAGGTCAGATTCTATTGCGACGGTTCGCTACCCAAGGGTTGTTTCATCACGCGAACATGGTAGAACTCCTCCATGGCTTGGGTTGCATTCGTGAGACCGAGTAAGTCAAGTGCAGGGGATGCTCCAAACAGAAGGGAGTTATTGAAACTTCCAAGGGCGCTGAGTTGGTCATACGCCATGACAGTGTAAATGTTTCGCATGAAGGGAACTCCGAGGATCATATCACCTATGTCAGACGATCCCGTGAGGTGCGAAGGATTGGTTTGTATAAGACCCATGCAATACTTCGAATTTGTTGCCCGACGGATTCCACAGTCAGGTCGAGGGGATGGAGCGGTAGTTCATTTTGAGCATCCAGGGTAATAGTCGGTCTGAGCGGAGCTGCACATGGGGGTGAGAATCAATAAAGTTGTGGAACAAAATTACCATACAATTCCCGTCTGAGGCAGGGTCGATACTCAATGCTCCGTAGTTCCATTTGCCAACGCAGGTGTTGTGATTATTGAGGCTACGCCTGAATCAAGGAGAGCGGTCCGGTCAGATGTCCCAGATAGTGGCTGCAGTGCAACAGGACATGCTCGGCCATTTACAGACTCTGATGACACGAGTTATAGTCCTCCAAAACAGTATGCCGACGCTATCACCAACAACAGAGGAGTAACGAATCTCTGAAGGATCCGGGGCAAACTCAGAGGATGGCAAAGAAGAGAAGACACTTGGCTTGATCCGGGGCGAGTAAGAGTAAGCGAGAAGAGCTGAGCAGGGGCTTCAGATGCTGGAGTAAGACCGAATAAGTTGGAGGAAACGGCGGTTCCATCCGGAACGTTACCCAAGCCTGTGGGAATGATCTGTTGAATCAAAGAAATCAAGGGAAAGGCGAGACCTAGGACCCCATCAAAGTCGTATGATAAAGGTTCGTTATTGACACTCGTTGCTGGAGCCGTATAACCCATGAGCACAGCAAGCATAGGAAAATGAGCTGGTTGACCTGATTGGAAATGGTGTATTCCTTAATCTGTACCTGATCCCAAACTATTGGGCCATTCACAGTGCCAGAAAGATATTGCATCGTAAAGATGGCGTCTGTTGACATAGAGAAGGTCGAATCATACAGGCGCACACCCATCGCCGACTTATGGTTTAGGTGCGATCCACTATAAAATGGCTTAAAGACAATAAACATAGAGTAAGACACTTCTCACAAGATCGGAAGAGCCCGTATCAACTTGCAACGACAAGTTTTGGCGAGAAGAACCGACCCGCACTGGGAGTGTGCGCTCTGCAAACCAATGGGTGCCATTTCAGAAAGAGAAAATGACGTGAATGTTTTGCGTAACCCCTGCTGAGTCCTGAACACGACAAGACAGGCAAGAATAACCAACGATTTACACGATGAGATGAAACTTGGACATGTTTGTTGGAACCATGTCCGAGCTCAACAAGGCTCCAGGATTTCATTGACCGACCCCGCTCGTTTCCTGACTTCCCTCCTTGCAATGATGAAGATGGTCATTATTGAGGATTCCGGGAAGACCTTTGATGTGCTTTTGGTGGTAGGGTTCCAGCAAGTAATTTATATACTAGACGGTGTGGTAGCGCCGTGTGGGAGATTCAAGGGTTATCAATTATGTGCGGGAGGGAACTCATTGACAGGGACAAGAGAAAAAAAATTATCTGAATGAGGGACAACTTGTGCTCAAAGAAGACAGAAAAGGATGGTAAAAGCAGTGTACTCACCCGAACTCACAGTCACTGCACTAGACTCTACATGGATCGACGTTTGTAATTCCACGACGACGAGAATAGGTACGCGGCCTGAATTCTGTGAACCGGTCTCAGGACTGACCAAGGGCGCTGCGTGCATCTTGCCGCGACGCTTTCCAGAGTGGTATCGGAGCCACATTGACCAGATCCGCCACACTAACCACACACTGTGGCCTCGACCGAGCTCAGTCGAGATTGGGTGTATTAGGGATCTAGCACCTGAGTGTGTAATATCCCGCAGTATCCTTGATGAGACTCCCTGTCATGGCGCATCGTGGTCGCAGCCAACGGCAACAAGCCTCGTCTCACTCACTGTAAGCATTCATTCTATGGCTTTTTCTCTCGCTGACTCGTCTGAAAGTCCTATCGCTTCCTATCGTCAGTTTCAGGCTTTTGTCACTTTCCCCAGCACCTACTAATTACATCTAGGGGCATCATGGACAACTCCAAGAATCCATTTCTGCCTTTACGACCGGGCTGCTAGCAACCACACCGACGGTGCCCGGTCTCGATCGGACAATTGTGATCCCTCCACGTCGGCTACATCTGACACTGGGCGTGATGTCACTCGACGATGCAAACAATTCTAACATATCCTCTGATCGTCAAGGGATCGATTCAAGGAAGACGCTCTCGGAAGCTCTGTCACTTCTGACCTCACTCCGGCCCCAAATTTCGGACCTGCTATGCGGTGCCAGCCTCAAAGTGCCCCTCGAGATAATGAATATCATGTCGCCGGACGGCGGAAGCCCAGATGGAGCACATGTCCTTTGGCTTGGACCTTCACAGGAGAACGAGGATGGACAGCGTCTTCGACGCGTTGGAGGTAAATGCCAGTGTTGCATGAAAGTTGTTCATTCCGCTGATGACTTGCTAGAGATGGTGAGCAGGGCATTTACAGGGGCAGGATTTATCGGCGACCGCCGTCCACTCAAAGTTCGTTTCATCTTCCACTTTCCAGTCGCCAATAACAGCGTCTTGCCTCAGCTACATTGCACGATTATCAACACAACTTATCGCCAACCGAAGACGAGAGGGCGCCGTGTGCCATTCTCGTACGGATCGCTGCTTGGGTCAGCCACCGCACAGGCTTCTCTGTCGGGACCGCGAGGCGAGGCTGACTGGCGCCAGCCCGTCAAAGTTGACTTTGGAACATGGACTGTGGATGAAATTCAGATATGCAAGATGGGTAGTTACGGACCCGAGGGAGAGTACGAGCGCTGTGGGGGCCTCAGCCTTCCACCGCCCCCAACCGTACTGTAACCCGCCAAGAGAATGCTAGCATATAGAGTAGGCTGTACGGCATGGCGGCACAGGTGTGGCACACAGCCTGCCCAATGCGTAACACATTGAAGGAGCGATTAAAAGACCGCCGTGTCTCACCGTGCGACCTTCTTGTCTCGCTCAACACCATTACCTCCAACAGCGCCCGCTCTACCGACCACATCCCACTTTCTACGCTCGTATAATGTCTGAGATCAGAAGAAAGCTTGTTATCGTCGGTGATGGTGCTTGCGGCAAGGTCTTTCTCTCTTCGTTGCACTGCCAACATTTCATACTCACTGGCGCAACCAGACCTGTTTGTTGATCGTTTTCTCCAAAGGGACGTTCCCTGAGGTATCATTTTACGTCTCTCTCCCCTCTCTTGGTCTCTGAACATCTTCTTTCTTCAGGTTTACGTTCCCACTGTCTTCGAGAACTACGTGGCCGACGTTGAAGTTGACGGCAAGCATGTTGAGCTTGCGCTATGGGATACCGCGGGCCAAGAAGACTATGACCGACTCCGACCACTTAGCTACCCTGACTCTCATGTCATTCTGATCTGTTTTGCTGTCGACTCTCCAGACTCGCTGGACAACGTACAGGAGAAGGTACGTTGCCACGTCGCACTCTTCGTTCTTCTAGATGACACCTCCTATTCTAGTGGATTTCCGAAGTCATGCACTTCTGTGCTGGCTTGCCTATCATCCTCGTTGGCTGCAAGAAAGACCTTCGACGTGATCCCAGGGTAATTGAAGAACTCAGGAAGACGAGCCAGCGCCCCGTCACCCCCGAAGAGGTAGGTCCTCCGTTAGAACCGATTTTGGTTGTTTAGTTATGTGTTATAGGGAATGGCTGTGGCCAACAAGATTGGTGCGAAGCACTACCTAGAGTGTTCAGCACGAACGGGAGAGGGTGTTCGTGAAGTCTTTCAGTATGCCACTCGGTCGGCGCTACTCAGCCGGTCCAGGAAACATAAAAACAATCACTGCATGGTCTTGTAGACTATGTACTTAGTAGGATGATCCGCCATTTATCCTAAACGCCAATGTCGCTCTGCCTTCCTCTCCCTACGTGTCCCCTCTTCTCCTTTCTGTCCAGAGTTCATACCCTTCACGACTAGTACTTGTTCTGCATTGAAACTTCATGATCTGACCACTTTTATTTCATGGCCGTGAATTTCTTCTGTTGCCTGCTGTTGTGCTTCATGTCAACTGTACATTTGCTGGTTGCCACCGCATAACGCCCCTGCAGCAACCATTTCATTCCAAATAAGTATGTGAGTGGGGGATTCGATTTGCGAGGCCAACCCAAGAGTTCGATATGATCACCAAGTCACATGGCATGAGCACGACCGTGTACCGAATTGGATACTATGACACGGGGACACCCTTTTGTGTTGAGCTACTGGCCTGATACTTAGTCTATGACAGATCTATGTACGAGCAAGTAAATTCGCATGGACATGCCGTCCAAGCCCCACCTTCTAGATCTCCAAGAGTCAGTAGTTGTCCAGACTTCTTCGGCACGGCTTCGGCGGTTGCCGAATATGCTAGACCAACTCGAGTCCCGAGCAAGGTTTCACTTTTTTGCCTTCTTTATTCGCCTCAGATCGGCTCGCTCGGTGATGACGTTGTGGAGGTTCAGCTGCGCTGGCGCCCGCGTGGGTCCGCATAGGGTCCGACCTTGGTGCGGCATTTGCTTCTCGGGTCTAGACCCATTGGAATTTGGGGCGCTGCACTCATAGAAATGGAAATGGTCAGTGCGTGGTCAGTGCGGCAGCCCGTTCTGCGGTCAACAAATGTATGCAAAGTCTTTTTATTCCCCTTCTTTGTTTGACTGCGCTTCACCAAGTCACAGGACTACGAAGAGTCTGCCAATCTATGTCCTGTGACCTGTTTTTAGGTACGTCCCTTTCGTTGATAGCGATCAGTGCCTTTGTTGGGACTATATCAGCATGGAATGGCCTGATGTAAATAAGCACACAGGTCCATCGATGTCCGCCAAAAAAAACGTCATGAGATCAGGGCAGGGACTTCCCTGGCGTGGGTACCTTGATCATCGAGGTGCCAACCAACGTTGTCACACCAAACTGTCAAACAAGACGTTTGGGCTGCACAAGAATGTAAGAGGTGCTGAAGACGTGACAGCCCATCAGGCGTCGAGCAATGAGCGGGGATTGGTGCGCTTTGCGTCATTAATGCCAAGTAAGATTTCGCAGTGTGTATATGACAAAGATCCCGAGATAAAGGGCTGATGGCCGGAAAGTTCTTGGCAGGACAACTTCACAGTTAGGTTGACTGGCCTGCATCGCGCAGAATCATCGGGGTATCTCTGCAACAGAAATCAGGCGAGTTCCTACTTTGATGCACGAGATTGATGGTATCAATAGTTAGGGCCATCGGTAGTCTGGAATGTCGACGAGAATCTCCTCAAGGGAGCAAACGGTTCTGAGAATGCCGACGGGCCAAGTTGTCCGCGAGTGGCCCCTTATTGATAAGGATCCTTTCTTCCCGGATCTGCACACGGGAAAATATGGTATCCCATGGGATCGGGGAATGCCGTGATACATGAACACACCAGTATCAAGAATCAAAGAAGGGGAATAATCCCAGGAGACTGCCAGCAACATATAACGCTTTCTGGTCACTCCGACTTTCCGGAAGGGGTTCCGGAGGGTTGCACCTTTCCGAGAGCCATTTGAGGGCGGTCAACGAGGTTCCTGAAACACTTGGAAACAGTTGAAACTCGTAATGGCAAGGTGTTTGCGAAGTTCGGCCATGGCGTCGGGAGTAGACAAGCATCCTATAGTATGATTTATCTGTGAAAAAGTGATGGGCAGGGACGGTAATGTTGTGACATCATATCAAAACTTGTGGCCCTGTGTCGGGTTACAGTATTCAGGGGAGATGATCCAGAGCAAGTCTAGATCGTCTTTGCACAGCCCAACGAGCCAGGTCCCCCCTTCCGAAATAGGCAACGGAGCAGTCCACTCCACACCATGATCGACTATTTGAACGACCTGCTATCTCGCTCAATGTCTCCCCTAAAATTCTCCACAAGCACTCCCCTCGTTCATTCGATAGGCACCCGAGTCAAGCTAAAGTGACACCCATCCAAGCATACTACCACTCTATTTCGCATCCAAACATGATTCGCTTCGAGGGCATGGCACAGGAGGTCATGGAGGCCATGTGCACTCCGATGCACCAGATCCTCCCCATCCTTCATCCTAGCTCAACAACGCTGTTTGTCCACTCTGTCTCACCATCGGGGGCGCTGTATCTCGGATCTATATCCGCAACCATGGACCGCGAGCTGCTCAGAAGCCACCGTATCACCCACATCGTCCAGGTACTCGATGCACCATGGATCCCAATATCGGAAAAAGACGGTTTTCGATGTCTCAGGATAGACATTCACGACAAACCTTCCGCGGATCTAAAATCCCACCTGGAGACCGCGTGTCAGTACATCTCGGGTGCGCTCACCAGTGGTGGAAACGTACTCGTCCATTGCCAACAGGTGCGTCTCTGAGACAACCAGCATTGTCGGACAACTGGCTGAGACACGCGCGCCATAGGGTATCTCTCGATCACCCGCCATCGTCATCGCTTACCTAATCCATAATCTCGGAATGTCATATGACCAGGCGCACGCCCTTGTTAAGCGTCATCGTCCTTGCATCAACCCTAACCCTGGATTCGTGGCGGCTCTCCGCGCTTGGGAAAGCAAGTGGCGCTCCTCAGAGTCGCGTCCTCCTCCACAGTTTCGACGCGCGAATACATCCTACGTGGTTGCGAATGGGTTGCCAGAAGGAGACGTGATAGGCATGACCCATGCACCATCCTTTGCGAGAGGATTGAGCTATTCTTCTTGAATGAACATCAAAAACAGCTAGGACCGTATCGAGCTTTTCGTCGTGTCATCTTCTGCTGTCTGGTGATCGCATTGCATGCACGTTCATCCCACCATACCCTATTGCCAACGACTTTATTCTAGCCGAAACTGTGCATTCTGAATCGCTTTCGTACTCTTTCTTTTCTTGGAACTCACAGCTTTTATCACATCTATGATGGTTGGTTTCGGGAACGATTAATTAGATTGGCGAGCATGTATGATTGCGCAACTATTTACTTCTCGAAGACGCACACAAAAATTGGAAGCTCATTGATTCGTCAGGAATTGTCCATGTATTTTTGATTAACGCTGCGTCACCTGCGTTGAGCTACGTACTGTGAACAGCCTCCTGGTATGGTCAGCGAAGTGCACATGTGAGAGGCATCTACGTGAGGCGTCCACTTTGCAGAAATATGTCCATCAATTGGTATCTGGGTTAATGATCCCTGCTCGCAAAGAAAAATTGGGTTTGTATCTCGGTGCCATCACCAACCCGCTCTCCTGATGAATCTGCCATCGGGGGAGCGGTCTTCTCAGTACAGCAAGAGTCTTCGCGAGATTCGCGATCGACATCGACACTGCCTTTTCGACCCACGTTGCATGGCAAGACCAAACCCGCCGTGAGGCATGGACAACTAGAAATAACGTTCGTGCCTTGGTACCTCGTCCCTAGTTCTGAAGGACCGCAAAGTTGTTCATTTATGGCATCGCTCGAGACATGCGTAGAACGAATCCCTTTCAATGCCATCGCTCTCATCGGCAGTCTGGCATTTGTGGGATATGGGAATGTCTGTGACTTTATCGGCGCTGGAATCATGTCTTGTTACCTTTTTCATATTGTTCCTGGACGACGGGCCGGTCATGACAAGACCATACGCGTTCGACTAGGATCCCCGACTCTTGCCGGCATGACAGTTGTGGACGCGAGTAAATGATGTAGGGATGCCGTTCGATGTTTCTCTGGAGATCGGTGAGGGATGATGCTTCATGTCTCAGTAGTCATAGTCGTCAGAGATGACCGCGCAGGAGATTACCGCCACGTGGGGACCAGAAAGGAGGGGATTCGGCTATGGAGGAAAGAATCCGACAGACATCGCGGGTCCTTAAGACTCTTGGAGACTTCTCACCCTTGTTGTCCTAGGGTCTATTTCGAGCCGTGTTTCATCACTGGGCGGGTGTTGGAAGCGCGGGGTGACACGCAACACATATGAAGATTTATAATCCAGATCATATCTGCGTAGATTGCCTCTGTCAAAAGAAAGTTTAATCGACAGGGTATCTCCGCGGAAAAGGAGAGTATGTACAGACCTGTTTACCATGGCCCATTCTTTCTCCTTGCACGACAGCAATCATCTCTCTAGTCGGCCGCGCTTCCAGACTATTTCCAGGTCGAGACTTGCTCGCTATGATTGTTTTGAGTCCCGCACGCACTCGCTGTTTCTCGTCAATGATTGCGGTGTCTGCCATATCACTTTGGTCCCGTGTTTACGAGGCCACGCAGACTGCAGGGGCAGCAGCCACAATGGCCTCATAGGTGCAGGAGGTCAACGCGTAAATGTGTGGATGTGGAGGAGCATGCAGGGTATCGTGCGAGCTGCGCGTGCGCAGATCGGAGCATGTCCTTGGATGACGCCTGTGATGTAGTCGAGAGGAGGATAGAATGAACATGTAGGGGGTCTAACAACTACGTTTTGGGCTTGTTGGGTCGCAGGGGCGAACAGGGAAGAGATGGCGTGGTGGAGGATTTGACGTTGAGACCGGAGAACATTTAGCATGGCGGCCGATTTTTGGAACCAAACCGTCAAATGATGATGACATGCACTCACATACCGTTTGAATATCCGAGCAATGGCAGTCTTGGATGGACGGACTAACCTGGCGAATGCGAACGACGAGACTGTTGCACTCTTTTTCGGACTTGGTAGCGCTGTCTTTCGCAGAGATGTGTGTGCGTGAAACAATGTACATCTTCCACTCTTCGCATCGAGCAGGGGTTTTTCGGCCCGTCGCTCGTGCCACGTTGTGCCACTGCCATATTTTCCCACTTCTTTGTTTCCTCTCCTTTCCTAATCCGAACTCATTTCATGCCTCCCTCTCCGTTCAGTTTATCCTATCCTCGTACTTCTGGTCTATCCACTTTACCCGTCTTTTGTCACTTCGTGAGTCATCAATCCATTCATCCAGTCTGCTTTCCGAATTCTACCAACTCTGCAGCCTGCTAGATGTAACCCGCAGAAGGATTGATCTTCCACTCTCCGGGTTAGGCAGTTCCTTTGCGACGGCATTAAACAACGTCCGATGGCATGACCAATTTCAAAGTCGGCGAAAAAGTATGAGGCCATCAGTGAAGTGAAACCTTGCCGCCTACGCTGTCACTCGCACGGTGCCCCCGCATCAGCATCCTCGACTCGGATCCGATCCAATACAGCATTGGTTTGGTTTCAGACCCTCATAGCACCGATCTTCACGGCAGGTCTCACATTGTTTCACTGCAGGGTCATATGCTCACTTGCCCGCCAGCATATAACTTTTATGATATAATTCCGACCAACGCGTGAACAAATATTACCAATCTCTCGGCACTTGTATGTATCAATTGCTGTAGTATGCTTCGGGGTATTCCTGTCAGCGGGATCCTACTGCACGCTTACTGACTCTGAGTTTCATTTAGCAGTTTCTTGATGTTTGGTCTAAAGGACGGACAACAACACCGCCTGGCTCCGTTGAGCGATTGCAATGCGGGTTTTCACAATGCAGGGTGGCAGATGTCACTCTGTTTCTCAACAGCAGTGTTGTGTCCTTCTACATGTCCTCCGTTTTCGTTCAGTCTACTGGACCGTCAACACGTTTTTCGTGCCGATCTTATCTGTCGTCTCGTCATTCTCAACCGCCCCCTTTGCGCATGCTCAGGTTCCTTCCTCGTTATGTCACTTAACCGCGTGCCAGTACACTCTCGCCTTCCAGGTCACCCTAGTTATCTCATCTTCATCGAGTAGCCCCGGAACACGTTGGACGCGCCCACAAGAATTCATTCCCGCTACGACTTCTGGAACCTAGTTTCCATTCCCAAACCCCGCTGCCCACACGGTGAAATATTCCGGGGTGAGAGTTCGTTCATCCCTGTGATTGATACGAATCCCACGAACCCCTAGAGAGTCTGCGCCATCGATGACACCATCGTCACTCGTCCCTTCTTCACTAGGATTAGACAGACAAAGAAGTCGCTTGATACCGGTCCTCATCTCTCTTACTGCGGCGCCACGCCCGTCGGTTCTAGCTCAGCCCCGACTCCCAAATGCTGTATAAGCGTTCGTCATCGAGTAACGACGAGGATTCGCCGCTTACGTTCTCGATGTCATTTCAGTCTTTACGCGTCATGGCGCTATTTTCGGTTTTCTAGTTATCACTGCACTGAATCACTTGCTTGTGGAGGGCAGCTTTCCCTAATCCCACCTCCACTAGACATCGACAGTGTTACCGTCTCATTTCGTCCTGGAGCAAGCTCAGATCAAAGCTGACCATGATCCTCCCCTGCTATATTTCACTTAGCGAGAGCGACTGTGAAATCTGACCTTAATATGTACTAATTTCTACCTGCCATTGATCGGGGCTAATACAACGAGTGATCCGATGATGGGGCCCACAATGTTGAGTTCCGTGTTTGTGGCGTAGCAAGATTACTTATGAGTTATTCAACTGCTAAGAGCTAGTGGTAAGACAGTCCATGGCGCAACCACAGGTACAAAACAGACCAAGTTAGCTGAAACCCTTGATGCACGAGGCACTTTCTGTCCAAATTACGACTTGGCCTGAAATAATAATTGTGGCTGTTGACAGCATGGCAACGCCGCACTACTGTATCTCAACCGTCCTGATTGAACTTAGTCCCGGTGGTTGGGCATCATAGGTGCAGAGCAGTTCTTAGATGCGTGACATTGCACTGTTTGTGGGAACAGGAACAGGTTCTTACGGATTTTCCGTAATGAATAGACAGTCGTTCCAGAAAAATTTCCGTCAGGTGCTTTTCGTGTTGCTCGAAGCGGTCGACGGACCCCGGATACCGGTCGTTCGCTTCCAGCCTATCGGACTTACTGTTGATATCAGCCGTATATTGGCCACGAGGATGACGTATTACATACCTACCACCACCCACACCACGCCACCGTCATGTTCCCGAGAATGGATGGTAACTTTGCATTTATTAGGCAATTTTTGTGTGTCCGGAGGGAGGGGCTATCGTCTCCCTCTCTATAAGAGGGCACCCTCAACGTGGACATGAGGGCGATAACCCGAACCCTTCCATGGAGCTGCTTCCTTTCGTGACACGGCTCTCAGTCACTCAGCTCGCATTGCTCGTTCCAGCTACGATCTTGATTGTAGTTGGCATCCTCCGGTTTGTTCGGAATCGCGCAGAGAGGAAGGGCTATCCCCTCCCCCCTGGTCCTACTCCGCTCCCTCTGTTGGGAAATGCACTCTCCATTAACCCCCAGGAACCTTGGTTGACCTATGCGTCGTGGCGTGCTCAGCACGGTAAGCAAGGTGCCTCAGATAAAGTACCCTGCTTTGACAGTTATTAGGCGATATTGTCTATGCCCGAATGTTAGATATTGACATCGTCGTGCTGAACTCGTTCTCAGTCGCGAAGGACCTGTTGGAAAGCCGATCACAAATATACTCCGATCGTCCATTCATTGCGACACTCAAACCGTAAGTGCACCTTAACTCTGAGTGATGTAACATGCTGACCACACCGAATAATTCGTTACTCGTCAGGTATGGACTCGACAGGGTCCTTAGTTCTCTTCCATATAATGCAGAGTGGAAGTCAGGGAGGCGCATCATGCATCAGACATTTCACGCCGAGGCCTCTCTTGCCTTTCGCCCGATGCAGCTTCACTGGGCACGCCAGACCGTCATGAGCATAATTAACGACCCTAACGACTATCCATCTTACTTTTCAACGTAAGTCATCAAATCTCCACATCAGCCCTGACTGATCTTGGCCCACTCTAGATTTTCTTCCGCCGTTTCTCTCTCTGCTGTTTACGACTACCACCCACAACTTTCAAAGGACCCCGTGGTATCGCTGGGTGATGATTTTCTACGACTCTCTTTTTCGGCGGTGTTTTCCGAGAAGTTGCTCCTGGTCAAGCTTTTCCCGTTCCGTAAGTGCATTGTGATAAGCATTTAGGCATCGTTGGCTATACTGAACTTCATTGCAAAGTCTTGAACGTCCCTGAGTGGATTCCAGGTTTATCTTGGATCAAACGGGAAGCAGGAGAATCTTGCGCGCTAGGTACTCAGACAAAGGAGACTTTGTATCAATGTGTTCGCAGGCGCATAGTGAGTAATTACTTTACCGGCTACGGAAACGATGGCGACAACACATCTTTGTGACAGCATGCCAAGGAAGTGGTTGATCCGAGTACAATGGTAATCGGCCACGTCCATCGTATGGAAAAAATGAGTGACTCCGATCGTGCTGAATACGAAGAGTCTTTGAAATTCACTGCTGTGTCTTCTTTCCTTGGTGAGCTGATTCCTTGGCTCGAATACCGTTGCATGGCTTAATCGTATCTCTTGTGCATCAAGGTGCTATGGAGACGGTCTGTCTAAACATTTTCTGCGAGAAGTTCACCGCTCATGTGATGCCCAGACGACTGCGACGCTGTTATTTTTTACCCTCGCGATGATCAAGAACCCGCGTGTGTGGAAACACGCTCAAGCGGAAATCGATGCTGTGGTTGGGACTGACAGGCTACCCGAATTCGAGGATAGACCGTCTTTGCCGTACATCGATGCAATCGTGCGAGAAACCCTTCGGTGGAGACCGGTTCTTCCTATGGGTGTGTTTTCAGGAATCGTTATCCCCAAAAGTATTCTCTAACATGCTAAAGGTGTCCCACACGCTGCTACCACTAGCGACATCTATAATGGTTACTACATCCCAAGTGGTATGTCTTGAACACACACAAATTCGCTTATAGTAAATTTTTGCAACAGGGGCGACCGTCATTGCGAATCTTTGGTACGAATATCCAATTGAATCGTTGTTGCTACATATGAATTTTGACACATTGTGCTGCAGGGCAATTTCCCGTGACGAAACTCGCTACCCTGACCCCGAGGCATTCATTCCCGAACGGTATCTGGATTCTGAAGGGATGTTGAACGACGATGATCCTGCAGACTTTGCGTTCGGGTTTGGAAGGCGTGCTTGCCCAGGTATGCTAGGACATTTTTATGAGACTGGGGTCTTGACACCAAAGGTGTTTTGAAATTTCTAGGCCGTCACATCGGGGATGCCGCTGTCTGGATTGCTATTGCAACATTACTGGCCACGCTAGATTTCAATGTCCCCAAGGATTTAAGTGGAAACGACGTCGAGTTTGAACCAAAATTTACAGGTGGTGTCACGCAGTGAGTCCATCGAGGTTCACCCCATGTCACTCGTATTTAACCTTGTTAAATGTTACAGACGTCCTCTTTTCTTCCCTTGTAATATGACTCTTCGCGCACACATTTCCAAAGATGCTTTTCAACGCTTCCTCCCCAAATGATCGCAATCTCAACATGTAATCTACTCATCTACGCAAAGTCACGCTGGCTGGTCCGCCTAATTGTATCATCCTGCATGTCCTGGAACTATGTACGAGATGTGTCGGTTTGGGTAGGTTAGCCATCGATGTTTCTCTAGGCCGGTGTAGGCTATCCTGGGAAATCAATTCGTTAGTATGTTGTACTGTAGTAGTATAATAGAATTCTCTCTCTAGTGGCGTGCATCCAAGGTTAACTGAGTATCCGCGGAGAGCAGCTCAAACAGGATGACATGAGATGAGGCTAGAAACATCTCAAAGGGTAGGTTCCGGTGACATGTCCCCCTTCCCAACGCAGCACTACTCTGGTGAATTAACCGAAGTAGGGTTGAAGACGAAAACGGTGCCATCTGCGTTGGGAACTTGGTCCCCGTCGCCAATGCGGCAAAGTTCGGGCGAAATCGGTGAAACGTGCAACGGGAGAAGGGTGCAATGTGCGCGTATGTCACGATCGTTCCGGGTTGGATCTGTGTATTCACCCAGATCTTTGGTCCATTCTCTGCCCACATGTTAGTGCGAGATCAACTTTTCCCGTTTATTTACGAATTGGCAGGAACAACCACAGTGTATCCGCGTAAGCATGCCGGCTTACCTGATTCTGGATAATCAGCATATATACCGTCCGGGATACTGAGTGATAATCACTCAGTATCGCAGCCTTTTGGCGTAACGGTTAAGCGCCGGCGGTCTAGCCTTACAATCCGTTAGCGGTAGAGACACAGCGTGCAGTTAGGGTGCGTGGGCAACGTGGCCGAGATAATGTTAGATGAAGAGAAAGAGCGCACTTGAGCGTGTCTGCTCCGAGGCCTGGCGTGCTTCCGATCGGTTCGGCTGAACCCTGCAGGTGAAGCGGGCAACTGCGAAGGCGAACAGTGCTTCGAACGTCCTGGAAAATGAGTGGAATGTATACCTTATTTTAGAACAAAATGTGGGGTTCGTTCTCGGTGATCGGAATAGCCACGGTATCAAACCATATGTCACGATGACTGTTGGCATTGGACATCTGTATGTAAGACCCAAGAAAAAAATAGCCGTTGGCAGACCCGAGGAACTGTTCCAAACATCGTATGAGTACTGGGTAGCGATTAGCGTCCTTGAGTTAGATGACGAAGACGTAGGCTGGGGAAGTTGAGACGAAATGGTACTGCTCCGGATCCGCCGAATTCCGCGGTGTCAGGCTCCGCTCGGACTTGTCAGGCCACAGACTCGACTACGGTGACATGACTGTCTTGCTACGTTTTGCTCCCTCGCCGACTGGGGCGTTGCACCTCGGTGGTCTTCGAACAGCCCTTTATAACCATCTTTTTGCGAAGAAGCACGGCGGCCAGTGGATACTTCGAATTGAAGATACTGACGCTGTGCGCCGTGTTTTCTTTTTACTACCCAATCTCAGATACTTACACAGTACTGGTAAAGTCTCGGTATGTCCCAGGAGCTGTCGATGGGATCCGGTCAGCGTTGACCTGGGCTGGGCTTTCTTATGATTTTGGTAAGTCAAAGTCGTCACAAGCCCTGGCAACTGATATGCTGACATGTGCGTTTTTCTCTTCAAAGGTCCTGGATTAGATGGCCCACATGGACCTTACCATCAGGTGTGTTGTTTCCATGCTTCCCTTGCGTACTAATCTTCTGGCAGTCGGAACGTTTAGACATGTATCATCTGTATGCAAATCGACTCTTGGAGGTACGCGCGCGACAAGATTGTTTTTCTCTGCCTCATCTACCTTGACAGTCAGGTCGCGCGTACCGCTGCTTTTGTTCTCAAGACAAACTCGCTGCCACAAGAGAAAGGTTGGCTCGTGCTGGGTCCAACTCTACGTATGACAAAGCTTGCCTTCATCTCACCGAAGAAGAGGTTGCACGACGCGTCCGTGCGGGTGAGAAGTCTGTTGTTAGGCTCAACGTATGTCATTATCTTCGCGTTGGCCATTCACTCCTAGTTTTCAGCTGTTTTTCCAGGACGACAAGCTTCCTGAACGTATTCCGGTCAATGATATCGTCTTTGGGTCCCTGCGGGATGCACATGCATCACTACCAACAGATCCTGTCCTTCTCAAGTCTGATTTGTTCCCCACTTATCATCTCGCCTCGGTCGTTGATGACCATGAGATGGGGATCTCCCACGTAATCCGAGGAGAGGTTAGTCTCTTCCATCCCTCTATGTTATTTCTTACACGTCATCCGCTAGGAATGGCTTCCGTCTCTCCCATTACACCTTGACCTGTACTCCTGCCTTTCGCTGAAGCCGCCGCGATTTGCACACCTCCCCATATTACTGAATCCTGATGGTTCCAAGATGTCAAAACGCAAGGGTGACGTCGCGGTCTCGGAGTTCATGGTTGGTATTTTTTACGTTTATCTATCTCCGCTACAATGGTAAACTAGAGCACAGAAAAGGGGATGGGAGCCAGCTGCATTGGTTAACTGGCTAGCCTTGGCAGGTTGGGGACAAGCGCGATCTCCTTTGGAGTCGACTGCAAATGTTCGCAGCCCCGAAAGCACGGCTATACTGACGCTACCAGAACTCGTTGAACAGGTATACCTAGAACATGCCTACGAGCTTTGATCCACTTAATTACATTCCTGCTATAGTTTGATCTCGCTTGCTTGACACATCGCCGACAAGTCTTGGAACCTGCCAAACTTGAATACCTTAACAAGCACCATCTCATGCGTAGTTGGAAGAACGACGAAGGAACGTTGCATCATGCACGCAGGATACATGATCTCGTACGAGGGTCTTTTCCGTCCAGGTGAGCTGTTCAATATCCTCGGATCGTTTGTTTGACGTTTCGACAGCGAGTTCACGACCCCAGAATACATTGCCAAGGTCATCCAAGTTTTATACGTGAGGTTTTTTTTGGCATGCCTTGATGACCTAGCTGAAAATGCACCCTTTCATGACTAGGGACGGATAACCAACATACAGGACGTGCCCGCCTTGGCCCCTTACTTCTTCATCGATCCAGATCATGCAGCTCCGGAGGCGCAGATTATGCGCAAGTCAATGCCGAGTGATGATTATCGTGAGTATAATTCATCCCATAGATCATCTTGACTCATTTGTTCGTTGCGCGACTTCGTTCACATAGGTCGTGCTCTTGATACCACTATCCACCACCTCATGGCCGAACCACGCACGTCCAATCTTTCTCAAATCTCAAATCTGGTCCACGCTGCATGCGATGCGACCGGACTCGAACAAAAGGTATTCATGACGGCCCTTCGGCACGCTTTGACTGCGATGAAGGTCAGCTTATCGATGCCCTTGTCTTCGCGTTTATCACACAATTACTGTTCTAGGCTGGGCCCACCATTCCCGAAACAATCGACATTCTTGGATCAGAGAGGACTGTCGACAGACTCACAGGCGCCCTCGCGTGCGGTCACGCATCTTGATGACTATTCATGTACTGCAGTACCATTTCATTTTTTATGCGAGAATATTTGACTTTCTACCTACAAAGGCTATGAATGAGATGTACTTTGCACCAGTGACCTGTTTTCAACCCTGTATCGGATGAGAACACTGTCTCCTGGTTGCATGTGTCGATGAAAAAAGGGAACCAAGTACTTCGGACGGCTTCATGACAGGGGTGGGACGATTGATTCTTTCAGATGCCTCGAGAGGTGAGGGAGAAGCATGCATAGATAAGGTATTGCGCTTCCAGCGGTGCGTAAAATAATCTTTCATCTCGTAAGTTTCAGCCACTCGCTTATTTCGCCAGTTTCATAGATCGCGCTTTGCACGGCGCCAACAGATCACCAAACTTCGCTTAGTAACTTGCCCAACGAGAAGCCATAAAAGGTGTCGCTTTCTGTGCGGACTCGTTGCCACAGGGTCCAGTGCTTGAAGTTCTGCAACCCAAATGCTTCCGACCCTAAAGCTAACCGCTTTAGTTGGTTTTGCTCGCTATGTCCACGCTATACCCACCACGTCGCCATCGGAAACAACAGGGGTACCCACTGTGACATACTCGACCTCCGTACCCAGTCCAACGATCCCTCTCAGCGCGTTGTTACCTTCGCAATACCCTCTGCCTCCCGTCCAGCCATGGTGCATTGGCAAAATATTTTGTTCAGGCGCAGTAAGTCCGAATGGCTTTTTGTTTGAGGGAATGATCGATTGTTGCCATCCGTAACGTTACAGATACTGCAAACCGTGAACCTCGCAAAAGTGTATTCTGATCAAAAGACGATCGTCGACAAGCCCACGCGCATACCGTCACAGCAAGTCCTCGCTGACTTTGCTGCGTTCAATCTCTCGCACGTAACAGAAGGTGACATTA
>JBBPUD010000344.1:0-25812 GCA_038094475.1 Phylloporus aff. rhodophaeus
TTGGATCCCTAGATATATGGGATTTTTGTTAGGGATGAGCCCATCCCCAGCCTGTAGTGGAGTGGCCCCTGCACAATATACCAGCTCCCTACCCTTGTTTACCAGGAGCCAATTCGAGAGTAATGTCTCTCAGGTCGCTGCTGAGCTCATATGGTTAGGTAGTGCTTGATATCTCATAAATCGACAGTGTATCTCACAGGCGTCATAGCTGGGGAGCTCGGTGAAGTGGGAGGAGGCTTTGACCGGAAAACGAACGAAGCTTCAATTGTGCCATCCATACAACAGTGGAGATTAAACGTATGTCAACTGTGGTTCAGTCCTCAGGATGCTCGCACTGATGTAATAATTTGCTCTGTTCGTAGATTAACCCTCTACCAGTGAGTTGGCTATGTTTCGTATGACAAGTTGAATGACACTTTCCGAAGGTTATCCTCTCCCTCTGTTCATCAATCATTCTCTTTGTTCTCGTCATTTGTGTCCTTTGGAGATGCCATGCGGCGACAGTGTCTGGGGCCGGTGTGTTGGAAATAATGTGGTTTGGGTCGCATTCATGGGTGCTCCGAGATCACCTCGGTAAAGTCCGAACCTCATTGCTGGACAGTTTACGAGCTGCATCAATGTTCAAGACTGTCTTTTGGACCTGTTCAGCGAATAGGCACGAAGAATGCAGTGACCTCTATGCATCCGTTCCATCGTATGACATGGAAACTCAAGCTAATTCCAGACCCTCGAGCGGTTCTGATGTTTCTGGTATGTTCTTGATGGGGGGAGATCGAATGTCACCTCACTGGTATTTTAATAGAGTCAGAAAAACCTCATTCGACCGAACCGTCCCAACGCATGCCCCTGCATATATCCAACTTTTTTCATGCCCGACGCTGGTGTTATGCACTTCACATCGTGCTCGTGGCTCTACACGTTGTCCTTCTCAGCCTCCTCATTCGTCATCCAGAACACTCTGTCGTCATTCCAAATCAAAGTAATGTGTTGACAGTGGGTTTGAGTGCCCTCCTGCAAGGGATATACACGGTATGTCAAAACCATCTCATGATATATGACCCTGCTTCCATCTTTGCCTCAGTTGTACTCTGCAGCTTTGGTGTTTCTTATGCAGCGCCTTGCGATGCTCAAGTTGATCAGCAAGCGACGAAAGCTAACTACTGTACATGACGTATCTGGAGCGTGGACTGGTATCGGTGCGGTGATCTATATCCTCTGGAAACACCGTAAAACGCCCTCATCTACTCGGGAAATAATTGGTGTGGGAGCCTACCTTGCGTTGATGCTGGTCCTACACATCATCTCTTCGTCCATAATGCAGTGGCAGGTGTTTGATGGAAAGCTCGTTGGCATCATTCAGACATATTTGGCAATGCCTGACGACACCGTGGATATTAGCCAACTGATGTGGACCGAGATTTCTCCGATAGCGCGTTCAATGGGCCAAGATACTGGTCTGGCTACTTACGGATTATTGAACAGCACCCTTTACGATGTACCCCAAAATCCAAACAATATGACCTTTGAGTCAGCATCTGTCAATGCAACAACGCTCACTGCACAATGTGGCCTAGTCCCCAACCTCACGGTCCTCGCAATGCCATCAAGTTATCAATCTTTCAGTATTACTCTTTACAACATCAGCTTCGAAGGGGCCAACAATTCTAGTTTAGTTGTGGCCCCATTATGTGAGTCGTAGCACGGCATCATTCGTCCCATTCACCAGGATCGTCGTAGGGAAAGATGTCGTCTATTTGATATGGCCACGAGGAAACTACGTAAACCCAATCTCACCTGTCTTCTCGGACTGCCCAATTGATGATTCCAAAGTACCCAGATTCCTCGGCTCAACTTTCAAATCAAACGCTCTTTTACATGATCACAACCAGCATCAATATCGACGAGTCGGTTCATGACCCTGTTGTTATCGGACTGAATTGGACTTATTGGCCGTCGGGCGACCAAGGTTATTCATACTTTTTTGGATAATATTGCACGAACTGATCACGAACATAAGTTGGAAATCCTCAGAATTCGACCACATTGACATACATCGCCGCTTGTTCACTCAACACACAGACAGGGTTGGCCCCATTGGATTTATTAGGTGATACACTCCAGATGAACGCAGATCAAGCTATTTCCTCCACCAGTCCATCTTGGTCGACATGGTCGCCAGAGAATGCAACGAAAGATCTTACGAATCTCAGAATTGGGGTTTGTTTTCACCCATCATGTGCTCTATACAAGCTCACTCGCAGACCTTGCACAATGATATGCAGTTCGGGAAGGCGCTGTGGGAGGACTATAGCGGGGGGGAATTAATGGGGATGTATTCATTTTCAGGTACAGATAGGCGAGTATCTGACATAACCCATCCCGGAGAAGGTGCTGATGAAATCATGCAGCTACTTCATGTCATTGCTTGGACTGGACATGTCCTCCGCAATCATGCTGTCAAACACGCAGTCAAGCGCTAACCCGTCTACGACACTTAGCCCGTGGCAGCTCGAAAATGCGATTGCGCAAACTGCGGCCAATTATATATGGCTCGGTAATTCGTGGCTTCTGATCGCACGGTGGTGGTACTTATGTCTCCTCCCAGCTGGACAACTCGGGGAGAGGTGGGGCGGATTCCAACGCTCCGTTGGTGAGAGCCAGGCAACGAGTGATATAGTACAATGGCGTCTTCATGTACGTGAATCCTCGTTTGTGGTTGCTTTCGCGACTTTCTTACGTGCCTCGTGGACGTATCATTCTCTCGGGTTCGCACGCAGCTCAACACCATACCCGTACGTCACGCAACATTTCATCTGTCGTTAACATTTTATCTCATGCACAACCGGTAATGAAAAAGGTCATCGTGGCATCCATAGCGTCCTTTTTATCCCTCGTCGTTGCAATCATCATCATCGGAAGAGGCCCCTCTAGAAGACATCCACCGTCAATCTCTGGGACAAGCCTCCTGGAGTGTCTCTGGGTTGAGGCCCAGTCCGAATTGCTCCATTCTCGTCTGGAGGCCATCGAAGAACCTAGTCTGGACAAATTGAGAGAAGCTGGTATGTTTGACATCTGCCTTGGCGACATTGGACAATCAAGCTGCCCGGAGGCGGAGCGATTAGTCCCCCAAACCGGCGAATGAATAGCTTGGGGGGGTTGTTAAAACAACTGTTGAATTGGGACCGGGGCGTCGAGGATACATTTTTTGCACAGACGTCGTTATTTATACCGGACGAGAGAAATATTTATGAAACGTATCGGCTTGCATTCTTTGAGTTAGACGGCAAGACAAACGTATGAGGATTAACGGTCCAAGCCAGTAGTGTGACCACGAATTCGAGAAACGAATCACTATGGCACGACTCGGTCGTCGACATGGCGCATGACCCGCATGCACGCCATGTCTGTTTTGGGATGCTATTGTGGTGGGGGTGCGCTCAACGTACGTTGTGTTTCAGGATCGCTGGTCGCGTCAACACCTGTAGGACAGGTGCGCATCGTCTCAACCCCTCGTTGATTTATCTGAGAAGGGCATCTTGGACGCCGCTGTCGGGGATGATGAATATAGGTGCCTCATACTTGATATGCCCTGCCTGAGGTGCTTGGCGTTTCGGATATGCGAGAATCATCGGTCGCATCGTAGGACGGACTCAAGTCGCACCTCGGCCGTGGTGAATATCGGTGGGTAATGCCTTTTGTTGCTTGAAAATAGACACCGAGTTGATTACCATTGGATTGTCTCCAGAAGAAGGGTCGAGTTCGCAAATGTACGCTTGGTGTGGACGTTGGTGGTCCGGCCATTTCCTCGTGTCGACCAGTATGCTGCGCTGTGAAGAGATATATGCGCTCTTGGCGTTGTCTTGCTAAAGGACTGCGATAGTGCATAAACACTTTGGTCCGTAGAAGTATTAACCTTGGTTTCACCTTTTCGACCTCGAAGTTTATCTATCTGAGTCCATTCCAGCTTGTTGATCTGCAGTGCGCTTTTGAACCATAAATATGCAAACCTTGCAACCTTATCTTTGTGTTGGAAATTTCCTATTTATCATCTCTTCACGAAGCCGACTTCGTTCAAACGTTCATCATATGAGACGTTTCTCTCAAGTGACCTATCGTACAGAAAGCTACCTACGAATAGGTAAATCTTCATATGCATAAAACACGATCAATAACTGGGATCAAAATATTATAATGCAAACCAAGGATCGAATCACCTTGGAGAGAGACAAGGTCCCAGTAAGAGGGGAAAGGGACCTACTTCAACTGAATGTTCAAATTCCGATATGGACAGACACAATCAGCCTCTCCAACGATACTTTATCAGCTGTCTTCAACACCGCTGCGTTCAGCGCTGCAGCCGCATGCCCAAAACTAACCTCCAGACGTCCAAACATCTTGTAGAACCGAGTCACTACTTGGTGCACAACCGCATCGTCTACCCTCCAAAGCGTGCCAATCTGTAAGCCCTACGCCCTTACTACGTCATCCAGAGTATTCCTACGACGTCACCCATATTCCTTTTTCCCATTTCACATGACGTCACCCTCTTCCTCTGACACTATATATATGAGGACCTGTAGCAGTATATCCATTCTTTCCTTTGGCACCTCTGCTCAGCCCAATACTACGCTCGTACACGTTCTCCTTCCGTGTGAGCGCCCCTTAGTGTAGTCCGTCGTCAGACGGACTTCCACTTTTTTTTTGAACGTACTTTGAGCGTATACACCACGGCGGTCACACGCAGCCAAATGCGGGCTGCGGCTTCCGCCCCTATCGATATCACCGATACCAACGCTGCCGCCACCGCCATCACTGCCACCGCTGCTGCCGCCACCGCCACTGCCGCCTTCCCGATCGATACCGACACCAGTTTCCTCGACGATAACGACGACTTCGTCCATCTTTTTGAGGCGGCGGACGACGATATTCCCGATCTCGAAACTCCATCCAGCCAACGTACACGCACGTCTACATCCGCTTCTTCGACGGACCAACGTTCCATAAACTCTCCGACACCAAGGTCTTACAACGCCCACTCCGACTCTAGCGACTCCGACTCAGACGGATTCGCAATCGTCCAACATCGCCGACAAATGTCGTCTGTCGCAGAATATCAGCAAACCGCCCCGACAAAGCCACCGACGCTTTCCCCAGGTGAAATCACACCCGAACAACTACGCCGCTGGCAGCTCGGCTGCCAACAATTTTTCTACCATAAAGACGTCGATGCGGACAGTCAGGTAAAGAAGGTCGCATGGGGACTACTCGACCCTCGTATCCAACAATGGTACTCGATCGATTGTGTACGCTTAAGTGCACTCTCGTTCACCGACTTCATGGGCGAGTTACGGGAAACCTGGCTACCCAGCGACTGGGCTTCGGACTTACGCCTACGAATGCTCAGCTCGCGACAAGGATCACGCCCGTTCCATGAATGGGTTATCGAAGTACAAACACAGAACTCACTCCTCGTGGACGACCCCTCCTTCCTCTCCGAAGCGGGGCTTCGATATCACTTTGAGGCGAATCTGAACAAGGAACTCGCCTTCGAGTACCGTGCATCTGATGCCAAGGACGAAGCAACGCTGCAGAAGTGGATTGAAAAGGTGAAACGGCTCGACGAAAAACGCCTGCGCGATGCCCGCATCCTACGAGAACAAATCGAACTCTCGCTCCGGGGACCTACAAGGACAAAAGCGGGCGACACCAACAGATTGAGCTCTGCCTCCGCGATCAGCTCCAAGCCTAAACAGCCTCCAGGTTCGATCTCTTGCCTTCCCGCATTGACGGACGAAGAACGCCGACTCCTCCGTGAACACGAAGGATGCTTCAAGTGCCGTCTCGCGTTCCAAAAGCACACATCGCAATCGTGCCCCAACGGTTTCCCTGATGCGGCGACATACAAAACGATCACGGCCGATTCCATCAAACGAACAACACCCGCGAATAAGACTATGCCCGCCCGAGCTACCCCTGTCAAACCGGCAACAGTAGCCGTGGTGGATACAGAGGAGTTTGTTGCAGTGGTGGTGCCTTCCGCAGCGCTAGGAGAAGGTACGGATTCAGGGGAAGAGTGCGTGTCTCCTGTTTCATCTCCCCATTTATCTTGGACCTGCCATGTTGCAGGTCCCGCGACCGAGTTTCCACTCGCCGTAGAGGCACTGATTGACAACGGCTCCTCCTTAGTTCTGATTGATGAGACCCTGGTCTCATCGCTGGGCCTCCGAGTCCGGGACCTCCCAAAGGGCATTCCCGTCGGGATGGCCATTTCTGCTCCTTCCTCTTCTTCTTCTTCGAATAGAACAGTTCTGTCGCGCTATGTTCATTTGTCCCTTTCTTCCTTAGATTCTCGTTTTCAGAGCCGGACTGTCCACACTCTTCTTGCAAAGAACCTTGTCAAGCCCATCCTCCTCGGGCTCCCTTTCCTTGAATGTAACAAGATCATTGTAGACCACGCCGCGCGCACGTGTATTGTGAAAGACATGAATTACGACCTATTTGCAATTCCGTCGCCTCCACACCCTCGCGTTACACCCTCTGGTGCTGAAATCGCACACGCACACAAGACAGTACAGTCGGAGCTGTGTCGAATCCTACCAATCCAACGTGCCCGCGTTGAGTCTGCTCCCTGTGCACTTGGTTCCCTTGACTGCGTTGCAGCCATACAGAGCCGCATCTCCGATCTGGCAGTCCTCGAAGACTTCAAGAAACGTAACGATGCTATGCGAGCTGAGTTCGCAGCTCAATTTCCCCCGGACATCCCACACTGCACTAATTTGCCAGACGACGTGTTGTTCCGCGTACACCCAAAGGACCCCAACAAGGTAATCCAATTACGTTCTTACGACTGTCCCCAGAAATACAAGACCGTGTGGCATACATTATTGCAACAACATATTGCTGCGGGCCGCTTGCGTCCTTCCAACAGTGAACATTCCTCTCTGGCGTTTATCATTCCAAAAGCTGACCCTACTGTGCTACCACGCTGGGTAAACGACTTCCGTGTATTGAACAAGAACACAACCCCGGACAATCACCCGCTTCCTCGGATCTCCGACATCTTGCGTGATTGCGCGAAAGGTAGGGTTTTTGGGAAGATTGACATGACTAACTCCTTCTTCCAGACTAAAGTGCATCCCGACGATATGAAATGGCTTGCGGTTCATACACCGTGGGGACTCTACGAGTGGATGGTGATGCCAATGGGGGTACGAAACGCACCCGCGTACCATCAACGGCGCATGACGGGGGCACTTCGTCCTCTCCTTGGACGGATATGCCATGTTTACCTGGATGACATTATCATCTGGTCACAAACCGTCGAGGAGCACGAACGGAACGTCCGGACAGTACTTGCAGCGCTACGCGATGCATCTCTCTTTTGTTCGCCAAAGAAGACCTCCCTGTTTTGCGACGAAGTTGATTTTTTGGGACACCACATCTCAGCTCGTGGGGTGGAAGCTGATCCCAAGAAGGTCGCTAAGATTCTCGACTGGCCCCGACCGCGATCTGCCAGTGAAGTCCGTCAATTCCTTGGTCTTGTCCGGTACCTTGGCGACCACCTACCTGACCTGGCCCGTTTCACATCAATCCTGAACCCCCTCACGTCAAAGGCTGCAGAGCTTGCCTTCCCAATATGGTCGCCTCGTCACCATGCAGCATTTGAGGGGATCAAACAGCTTGTCGTCAGTCCCACCTGTCTGACTACTATTGACCACGAGAACCCGGGCAATAACACCATTTTCCTGACAACTGATGCCTCGGACTACCGAACTGGCGCAGTACTCTCTTGGGGGCCAGACTGGAAATCCGCACGCCCTGTCGCCTTTGACTCAGAACCGCTGCGGGATGCCACCTTGAACTATCCCGTACACGAGAAGGAACTGTTTGCGATCGTGCGCGCATTAAAGAAATGGTGGGCCGACCTTTTGGGTGCACATATCGTTGTATACACCGACCACCGCACCCTCCAAAATTTCGAGACCCAACGTGACTTATCTCGGCGGCAAGCATGGTGGGCGGAACTCATGTCTCACTTCGACTTGGACATTCGGTACATACGTGGAGAAGACAACGTTGCTGCAGACGCCCTGTCCCGACGTCGCAAGGATGACACACCTGGGCCGTTGACGTCCGCCACGGAGGTGGTAGTGGCTGCCTTGGCAAACTATCCTGAGTCCAAGGACGACAGGACAGCGGCTGGTAACGTTTCTCTACTTAAACACGACCGTTCCCTTGTCCTTCAGATCCTCCAAGGCTATACTACTGACCCGTATTGCAGAAAGCTTTTTTCCCTCCTCGGATCCCTGCCTGGCCTCAACGAGCGAGGTGGGCTCTTATTTCTCCATGACCAACTGGTGGTTCCAGATGATAAAGTGTTGCGCGCACGTCTGTATCATCTTGCTCATGACGCCTCCGGTCACTTTGGGACAGACAAGAGTTACGAGACGTTGCGCAATTCCTTTTTTTGGCCTAACATGCGGCGGGACTTGATCAACTTTTACATCCCCAGCTGCAGCGCTTGTCTCCGCAACAAATCCCCGACCACACCCCCCGCTGGCCCACTACACCCCTTACCAGTCCCTGACGCTCGTGGGGACTCTGTCGCTATAGACTTCATTGGACCCCTCCCAGAAGATAAAGGGTTCAACATGTTGCTCACCATGACAGATCGTCTGGGCGTGGACATTCGACTCGTCCCCTGCCGGGACAATATCTCTGCGCACGAATTGGCGCGGCTGTTCTATGACCACTGGTTCTGCGAGAATGGGCTGCCGTGCGAGATTGTTTCAGACAGGGATAAGCTCTTTCTGTCTCGTTTTTGGAAGTCGCTACATAAACTGACAAATGTCTCACTGAAACTATCTAGTGCCTACCATCCTCAAACGGACGGCGCTAGCGAGCGTACGAACAAAACAGTGAATCAGTGCATCCGCTTCTTCGTGGAGCGGGACCAAAAAGGATGGGTCCGTGCTCTTCCCCGGGTACGCTTCTCGATCATGAACTCCATGAACGCAAGTACTGGCTTCTCACCTTTTCAGCTCCATCTTGGCCGCTCCCCCCGACTGATCCCACCCCTCATTCCCCGGGATGAGGTTGCCGAGGATGACTTCGACGCTCGGGGTTTTGTGGAGCGTCTGCGGCTGGAGGTGATGGAGGCACAGGACCGACTACAGGCGGCGAAGGTGTCGCAGGCGGTTTCCGCGAACAAACACCGCTCGCCGGACCCACAGTTCGCGGTCGGAGACCGTGTCATGCTCTCCACCAAGAATCGGCGACGCGATTACATGGCTGGTGGCGACGGCCGTGTCGCCAAGTTCATGCCGCGCTACGACGGACCCTACCGCATCATCGCCGCTGACCCCGCCTCGTCATCCTACACTCTGGACTTGCCGGCCGTCTCGCGCATTTCCCCCACATTTCATGTCAGCAACTTGTGCGCCTGGCGAGACAATGACGACGACCTTTTCCCGTCCCGCGCCCACCACTCACCGGATCCAGTCCTGACACCGGAGGGGAAGCTCGAACATCGCATTGACCGCATCCTGGAGGAACGACACGTTGGACGGGGCTGACAGTATTTGGTCCGTTGGTCCGGATTTGGGCAAGAAGACGACGAGTGGTTGCCGAGAAGGGAGTTGAAAGATTGTGAGGCGCTGGACATCTGGGAAGAATCAAAAACTTCATAGGGTGGGAGGGTGTAAGCCCTACGCCCTTACTACGTCATCCAGAGTATTCCTTTCTCCCATTTCTCATGACGTCACCCTCTTCCTCTGACACTATATATACGAGGACCTGTAGCAGTATATTCATTCTTTCCTTCCGCACCTCTGCTCAGCCCAATACTACGCTCGTACACGTTCTCCTTCCGTGTGAGCGTCCCTTAGTGTAGTCCGTCGTCAGACGGACTTCCACGACGGCGCTTTACATTGGACCTACCTGTGCGGAACTCCAAACTGGGTGGATTGCGCAAACGATAATGTATCTGAGTGAGCACAAGATCACCAAGTTCACGCCGACGACGCAAGCGTCGCAGAAGTACAAGAAACATATCGAAGAAATGTGGAATGCGTCGCTATTACCCCTGGCAAACAGTTGGTGGGCGGGTGCGAACATTCCAGGAAAGAAACGGGAGGCGTATACCTACCTTGGAGGCGTCGGGGGGTATTCGTTAGAAATTCGGAGAGAAATTGAGCACGGATATCCTGGCTTTATGAGGGAAACGCTGGATCAGGATTCAGCTGTACCTTCATTATTCTCAGTGCGGTTGTGAATAGACTAGTACGTATGATCGTTAGTCTGAATACACTGCTGAAACGTACTTACGTACTAGCTGACAGTGCTTATAACCTTGATCCGGCCCGTACTAGGTTCTTACCGCTCCCCATCATCGAACGGTCATGCAGCGTCTCAGGCAAATCTCGTCGCACTTTTACCAGCCTTCTGGTGTAGCAAGTATCCAAGAGAAGCGTCCGGATGATGTTGTGGTCACGATGGCCATACGGTCACCCTTGACGAAAGCCAAGAAAGGTGCTCTCAAGGATACACCGCAAGTACTACCTCATGCAGACATTCGTGCGTACTGAACTCCACCTCACAGCATCGACGAACTTATGCTTGAAATGTTCAAGGCAAGTCTTGTCCAGCCCACCTCCATGCACTCACCGCGACAAGTTTCTAAACCCCTAGCAAGCTATCGTGCACTCCCACGTCGACCCCACAAGCATCGGCGACATCTGTGTCGGTACCGTTCTGACTCCTGACCCTGTCTACCATGCCCGAAGTGCTGCCCTTGCTGCCGGGATCCCAGAGACCGTGCCCGTTCAGGTCGTCAACCGCTTCTGCTCTAGCGGACTCATGGCTGTGACCGTGATCGCGAATCAGATTCGGTCCGGTCAAATCGAGATCGGACTTGCGGTGGGTGTCGAGTCCATGAGTCAAAAGTACGTCTAAACGCTTGACATATCCCACCCTGCCGTCCTGACCGTTTTCAGCCCTGACAAGGGCGCACCACCCCAATCGGAGCATATCAGCGCTCACCCCACGGCACGGGACTGTATGTACCCGATGGGTTGGACGAGTGAGAATGTGGCACAGGACTATCATATCTCACGTGAGGTGATGGACACGTTTGCAGCGCAATCGTTTCAGCGTGCCGAGCGCGCCGAAAAAGCGGGCTATTTTTCCAATGAAATCGTACCATTCACTGTGTCCGTCAACGACAAGGACGCAGCGGGTGCTGTGTCTCGGCGGCGCGTGACCGTGACCAAGGACGATGGGATCCGGTATGGTACGACCAAGGAGAGTCTGCTCAAGATTCGCTCTGCATTTCCGCAGTGGGGATATGGGAGGACGACTGGCGGGAATGCGAGTCAGATTACGGACGGTGCGGCGGCGGTCCTGCTGATGACGCGACGCAGAGCTGAAGCGCTCGGATTACCCGTTCTGGGGAAACATGTGAGTACGGTGATAGCGGGTACGTGATGACAGGGTGTCGATTGGTCGTGTGGGTTGACAGTGCTTGTGTTAGGTGTACCGCCTCGTGTGATGGGTATCGGACCAGTGTACGCGATTCGAACGGTGCTTCGACAAGCGGGCCTCAGTATCGCAGATGTAGACCTGTTCGAGGTATGTGACTGTCAGAGTGGGGCGGGCAAGGACTGTGACGTTCATTTTCATACGTTTAGATAAATGAAGCATTCGCTTCCCAATACGTTTACTGCACCCAAGAGCTCGGGCTCGATCCAGAGAAAGTGAACGTCAACGGAGGCGCAATCGCATTTGGACATCCACTAGATAAGCCATTGTTCTATTTTCGATTTCTCGGGCTCAGACTGATCAGAGTGTGTAATGGTTACGCTGTACGGGCGCACGACAAATCGCGACAGGTTTGAACGAGCTGCATCGAAGAAATGGCAAGGTGAGCGGTCCGAGCTCCCCTGGCATTCGGTCGATGAGTTACCCTTGGTAGATCTTGGTGACGTCGATGTGTATCGGGACTGAGATGGGTGCTGCCGCAGTGTTCGTAAGGGACCCCTGACGCGTGCCGCACTGGATCCATCGATGGACCGGATGTACGTCCTACCCATGGATCAAATAGGTGGCGTCAAGTGTTGTTGTACAAACCGTCTGGTCGAACTCGCTTTCGCACTGCTTTCTCGCAAGTACTGTCGCTGTAGAATATATGTCTGACAAGGATTATTTTCATTCTGTTCTCGACGTACCTGGATCTTACCTAAGTAGGAACGAGGTAGAACGTTCCGAGTCACCGGCAGTAGCTGATCGGTAGTCTCAGTATGGCATTCGCAGTCGATGGCACGGTACTTTCTACGTCACAAACAACGCACCTTCCCACCAAGCGACGTAAATGACTGGAATGAGGTTGGAACGAGGTAGACACGGGTAATTAGCCAAGTCACTAGTACACTACCATAGAGTCTACTACATCGATTTTTAGAGCGTGGGAATATTGGGGTGCATGCAGACAAGACCAAAAAAATTACATAACCTTAAATTATTACGCTCTGCTCGTCAATATAAGGCCACCGTCGCGCCTTCCTCTTCTCTGTTCTCTCCCCCATGTCTTCCAAAGGTCCGTCCCTCCTCGTTCCCTTGTGTCCCGCTCATCTCCTCTACAGCGATCCGTGAGTACGACGCAAAGCTCTTGCTGGCCTACTGGCTCGAGCGCGCACCTCCCGCGCATCCCAACTTTGCTCCCGCTCGGGACTCCCCACTTGTCTTTCCCTCGCCCAAGGTCGCTCAGATCCAGTGGGATTCAGAGTCTAGGGCGATCACCGCCGATAACCATCTCCCTGCTTGGGTGCAGACGACCAAGCTCGTCGCGAAACCCGATCAGCTCATCAAGCGTCGCGGCAAGGCGGGTCTCCTCACCCTCAACAAGGACTGGAAGGACGCCAAACAGTGGATTCTCGAAAGGGCTGGGAAACCTCAAAAGGTATGTTGATCTCGACTCCAACTCCATCTCGTCACATACTCACGCGCCATCTAGGTCGAGTCTGTCACAGGTACTCTCAACACGTTCATCGTAGAGCCTTTCCTCCCCCACCCCCAATCTGCAGAGGCATACGTCTGCATCACATCCTCCCGCTTCTCTGATACCATCCTCTTCTCGTCTACAGGTGGTGTTGACATTGGTGATGTCGATGCACACGCGTCTCGTCTAGAAATCCCCGTTGACACAAAACTTTTCCCTACTCGTGCAAAGGTCGAGTCTCTCATTGGCTCTTCCTTTACGGGGAAACGCAAAGATGCATTGGTAGACTTTGTCGTCAGACTCTATAACGTCTACGCGGATCTCCACTTTGCCTATCTTGAGATCAACCCTCTCGTTGTTCTTGATGATGGTAGCATACACTATCTAGATATGGCTGCCAAGCTTGACCAGACAGCCGAGTTCATCTCTGGTCCCAAGTGGGCCATTGCACGCGACCTTAGTGTCTACGATGGCGCCGCTACCCAGGCTGCAAAGGGTTCCAAAGTCGGCACTGACCGTGGACCACCTATGGTCTGGCCTGCTCCTTTCGGAAGGGACCTCACAAAAGAGGAGGGTAAGTATCCCCTTTGTCCGTCTCTAATCTCGTAATTCTGAGTATTTTCAATAGCATATATTCAGAAATTGGACGCTTCCACTGGTGCTTCGCTCAAGCTTACTGTGCTGAATCCCAAAGGTCGCATTTGGACCATGGTTGCAGGTGGTGGCGCATCTGTCGTGTATGCAGACGCCATCGCAGCTGCTGGCTTCGCACACGAGCTTGCCAACTATGGCGAGTACAGTGGTGCACCATCAGAGGGTCAAACCTATGAGTACGCAAAGACAATTCGTAAGTTTGTTTTCGTGGGGTGACACAACTGCTCACATTTGTACGCCTTGCCTACTAGTTGACCTGATCATACGCCCACCTCCTCGGCCAGATGGCAAAATTCTTATCATTGGTGGAGGCATTGCCAACTTCACAAATGTTGCCGCTACTTTCAAGGGTATCATCAAAGCACTTCAGGCTGTCAAGGCCGGCTTGATCGCACACGGTGTGAGCCTTGCTGCTTTATGGTGTATTCGAAATGTTGACTCATTTCCCTGCAGGTAAAGATCTATGTTCGTCGTGGTGGCCCCAACTGGCAAGAGGGTCTCAAGGCTATGAGATTACTAGGTGTGTTTTGGCCCATTCGCCAGCTTTCAAACCTCACGTTTTTGTTTTATCAGGCGAATCCCTTGGAGTCCCCATTCACGTCTTTGGTCCAGACACCCATATCACTGAAATAGTCCCTCTTGCTCTTGGCGTAAAACCTACCAAACCCTCACCTGTCTCCCTCCCTCCTACCGCACCTGGATCTCCTAAGCCAGCTTCTACAACGATCGCACCATCAACTGCACCCACGCCTTCTGAGATTGGGATTATTCATGCCTCTGGCGAGCGCACTCAGCCGGATGATGTCGTCGTGCGCTTCGATAATGTTCCTACCCAAGATGCTGCTACCAGGCCCTCTTATCGTCCATTTGATGCCGAAACCCGCAGCTTTGTCTATGGCCTCCAACCTCGTGCCATCCAGGGTATGCTCGACTTTGATTTCTCGTGCAAGCGTGCTCGCCCATCTGTCGCCGCGATGATTTACCCCTTTGGTGGACATCACATCCAGAAGTTCTACTGGGGCACAAGGGAGACACTTTTACCTGTGTACACGTCGCTCGCCGAGGCCGTTAAGAAACACCCCGATGTTGACGTCGTTGTCAACTTTGCGAGCTCGCGCAGTGTGTATAGCAGCACGTTAGAGTGTTTCGAGTTCCCGAGCATTCGTGCTATCGCGTTGATTGCTGAGGGTGTTCCAGAACGGCAGGCACGGGAAATCTTGGTCACCGCCCAAGAGAAGGGAGTTTTGATCATCGGTCCTGCCACCGTCGGAGGTATCAAACCAGGCTGCTTCCGAATTGGTAATTCTGGAGGGTGAGTTGATCTTATCTTTCTCGAGCCAGATGGGCTGATTTCGCTGTAGTATGATGGACAATATCATCGCCTCCAAGCTCTACCGTCCCGGCTCTGTCGGTTACGTTTCCAAGTCAGGGGGCATGTCGAATGAGCTGAACAACATCCTCTCTCTTGTGACCAACGGTACCTATGAGGGTATCGCCATTGGTGGTGACCGTTATCCTGGCACTACATTCATCGACCACCTCTTGCGTTACGAGGATGACCCGGACTGCAAGATGCTCGTTTTACTTGGCGAGGTTGGTGGTGTCGAAGAGTACCGTGTGATCGAGGCCGTCAAGTCGGGACGTATCAAGAAGCCTATCGTTGCCTGGGCCATTGGTACTTGCGCCAAAATGTTCACCACCGAGGTGCAGTTCGGCCACGCGGGTTCCATGGCCAACAGCGACTCCGAGACAGCAGACGCCAAGAATCGCGCCATGAGAGCTGCTGGATTCATTGTACCGGAAACCTTCGAGTTACTTCCCGAGGTTTTGAAGGAGACATACAATAAGCTCGTCGCCAATGGCTCTGTTGTTCCACAAAAAGAAGTTGATCCTCCAGTGATCCCCATGGACTACAAGTGGGCTCAAGAGCTCGGTCTCATCCGGAAGCCTGCTGCCTTCATTTCCACCATTTCGGACGAGCGCGGGCAAGAGTTGCTGTACGCAGGCATGCGCATTTCAGATGTATTCAAGGAAGATATCGGTTTGGGCGGTGTCGTCTCGTTGCTCTGGTTCAAGCGCCGTCTGCCTTCTTTTGCCGCAAAATTCATCGAAATGGTCTTGATGCTGACAGCCGATCACGGTCCTGCCGTCAGTGGAGCCATGAACACGATTGTCGCGACTCGTGCGGGCAAAGATCTAATCAGCAGTCTCGCTTCTGGTTTGTTGACGATTGGAAGCCGGTTCGGAGGAGCATTGGACGAGGCAGCGACGATGTTCTCGAGTGCGAGAGACAGGGGATTAACGCCAAGGGAGTTTGTGGACGAAAGCAGGAAAGCGAACAAGCTTAGTAAGTAGCTCTCGTCTGGTCTCCATGCATGGTGACTGAGATGATTTCATTCAGTCTCTGGAATTGGGCACAAGATCAAGTCCGTAAACAACCCTGATTTACGTGTGGAGCTCGTCAAGGAATATGTCCGCAAGAACTTCCCCTCTCATTCTTTGCTAGACTATGCATTGGCCGTCGAAAAGGTGACGACAACGAAGAAGGATACCGTGAGTGTTGTCTCACCTAGGCTTGTCATGTGTTTACTGAAATGCCCCTCGTCAGTTGATCCTGAACGTCGATGGTTGTATTGCCGTCTGCTTCGTTGATCTTCTTCGCGACTCTGGTGCGTTCACTCCTGAGGAAGCTGATGAGTACATCAAGGTTTGAAACATTCTTCATGTGTTCGTATCCGTAAGTTGACACGTACCTAGATCGGTACGCTTAACGGTTTGTTCGTGCTCGGTCGCTCGATCGGTTTCATCGGACACCACCTCGATCAAAAGAGATTGCGTGCACCACTGTACAGGCACCCTGCGGACGATATTTTCATCAACATGGCCGACTTGTCGCAGCCACGGGTGCTGGGTAAGGTGGCATGAGTTGCAGTATACGATGCGAGAGTAGTGTAGACGCCTTGACGAAGATGAGAGGTCATAGGCCCGTGTAATACCTGCAGTTTTCTCTGGTTCGTGCAGTTTTCGATGTCTGTCCATTTGTCGCTGGTGTTGTAATTTAGAACAAATGGTGACTGGCCTTCCTTAGAAGCCAAAGAGCTAGTGTTTGCTTTCATCTAGGCAGAAATCTGGTATAGCAACTCCACATGCTACAAACATTCCTTACTAGGTTGTTGAATCGATGGGCGTCTCCATTATTGACAGGTGTTCCAAGACTCTGAGCGCCAAAGAGACTCGTGCTGGGGTTGGCCAAATGACAAGCTGTCGGTTATAATCATCTTTTGACAATCTGAACAAGTTAGGCCTTGGGCCTTGAAAAGATTGGGTACGACGTATGACAAAGTCGAATGCGCAAGCAGCACGCATTTGGGACGCATCTTGAACCAGTGAGTCGGTACTCTAGTCATCCGAGATGGGTATGCTGACGGCGCTGCGTTCTTTCTCGAACCTGCGCGGGGACCGGTGTTGCAGGGTACTGGTGATTTTCCCAGAGTTGAATTTGGCGTGTGATCCAGATTCGCATTATGCCCAGTCCAGTGGTGGTTTGTTGGTAGCCGGTGTAGCCGAAGGTTGGGACCAGTCACTAGCATTTTCAACTCACAGATGCGCCCAACAGCCGACGGGCAGTCCGTCGGTGCTAGACTCGGCCTTTTTAGCTCCCACTTATTGCGCGTGTAGGGCTAGGCCCTATGTACGTGACTGTGACTGAGAATAGCTCTGTCGGATTCTTCTCGAGTCAGTCAACTGGTCGATCTCTAACCCCTCGGTCTAGTGAGCTCATGTTTACAATCTAGTTTGGTTGGTAGTTTCTAGTACTGACTTTGATTGTAGCACTCATGTCGATTCCCGATCGGAGTGACCCACTCCTCATCTTTGAATATTGGCGAGCGGAAAGGACCGAGTGGTTGTGAAAGTCGCCTCTACTGCACGCATTGCAGCCATTTGGATGTTTCGGCCACCCTGTGGTAGGTTAGTCCTCGACATTGCCAGCGGAGGGGGGACATTTGGACCCTCAGGAAACTCCACCTGATTTCTCAAGCAGGGGCGCCGACACATGTTGGCCGTACCTGAGTGCAAAATGCTTGACAAATATAAGATGAGCCGATGGGAACAGGCTCCGTATTGTCCTTGACTTGCCTCCCAGCAGCAAAAGGATGGGGTATACTTTGACCGCATTTCTCGCAGTGCTTGCGGTCGTCACCGCGGACACAGCTCACCGATTCATCCAACGCTGCATCACAAAGAAAAAGTATCCTCTTCCCCCCGGGCCCACACCGCTCCCATTTTTGGGGAGTGTCCTCTCCATCAACGCTCATCACCCATGGTTGACGTATACAGAGTGGCGTAAAACGTACGGTGAGTAGGATGTGGCAGGATGTGTGCACTTGATGCTGAATTTTCCTAGGGGATATCATATATGTTCGACTTTTGGATGACGACGTGATCGTCCTTAACTCGGCCCCTATTGCCACAGAATTACTGGAGAAGCGATCAAGGATATATTCTGACCGTCCTTTTATCTCGACTCTTGTCCCGTAAGTGCCTCCCATCGATGTGTCCGGGATGATCAGTGATCGAAATCCTTCCAGTTATGGAAACGATTGTAACTTTGGTCTTGCGCGGTACGGTGACCATTGGAGGTTGTGCCGGCGGATCTTCCAACAGACATTCCATGCCAATGCTGCACTCAAATTTCGTCCAATGCAGCTTCAAAGGGCCAGAGAGTTGATTTGCAACATGATCGATGACCCTGACGAATATCCATCTCATTTTAAGACGTAAGCACCTTGGTCAACCGAGAAAATGTATCTGTGACGATCGCGATTATACCAGGTTTTCTGCCGCAGTGGCCATGTCTGCGGTGTACGATTACGAACTGAGTCCAAAGAATGATCCTATGGTATCGATCATTGACAAGTACATTCAGACGGCTCTTTCAGGGTTGGCCCCCGGAAAGGTACTCCTCCTCAAGTTTTTCCCTTTTCGTGAGTTGCATTGCCTAGCTGAGAGACTCATCTCCACTCAAATTGGTGGGGAAAGTCTCCCTCGTGCCAGATTGGCTCCCAGGATCGTGGATCAGACGTGAAACAAAAGAGGCACGTACATGGAGAGACAAAGTGGTTGAATCCCCATATCAATATGTCAAGCAACGCATGGTAAGTGTCGGCTCATCAATCAAGCATTCATAACGAGGCCTTGCTCCTGCAGGACTCCAACGACCATATGAATGCGGCGATGGTACCAGATCATATCTCTCGATTGGAAAATTTCACTAGTTCATACCGTTTTGAGTACGAGACATGTCTCAAGCATGCTGCCACGACTGCGTTTCTCGGTATGGATTCTCTGACACGAAAAAATGAGAATTGACATTGTCGCTCATCTACGCAGGCTCTTCAGAAACGGTTTGCGTTGGCTCCTTTTAGAACGATGGTGGTGCTGAAGGAATCCATAGATGAGCTCGACATTGTCCACGTTCACGCTTGCGATGGTCGAGAATCCGCACATTTGGAAACGTGCTCAAGCGTTCGTTGACGTGGTTGTCGGGACCGACAGACTTCCCGAGTTTGGCGACAGACTGGCATTACCATATGTCGAAGCGATCGTGCGGGAGACATTAAGATGGAGACCAGTTACCCCGTTGCGTGCGTATCATGTAATTTATGTGTTTTGCTTCTTTCCTCACTATTCTAAAGTTGCCCCTCATGCCGTCACGTGTAGCGATATATACCAGGGTTACTACATACCGAAAGGTGCGTCTTACATGTATGTGATTTTCCTGGTGAAAGTTCATATTTCCTTCAGGGGCAACTGTCCTCGCAAACGCCTGGTAAGCTCTCCACGGAGCTAGGTTAGACATGGATCATTCATTATCCACATAGGGCAATGACACGCGACGAAGCCCGGTACCCTAATGCCGAGAAGTTCATTCCAGAACGATTCTTGGATACCAAAGGCAGGTTAACAGACGATGACCCTCGGGACTATATTTTTGGATTTGGCCGGCGAAAATGTCCAGGTGGGCTATTGTGTAACTAAATGTTTATTTATCGAACCCTTGCAGGGAGACACGCTGCGGATGCGTCTCTTTGGAGTGCCATTGCGACAATGCTGGCCACGCTCGACTTCAATCTGGCCAGGGATGCAGACGGAAACGACATCACATTCAAGGCGACATTCACGAGTGGTATCACAGCGTATGTTTAGAACCTTTCCTTTCCCGTGTTTTGGTCTTGACCTCTTTGTTAGCCATGCTGATTACTTTCCTTGTCGACTCACGCCCCGCCCACATGTCCGTAAAGGAATGCTTGACAGCGTTCTTGCGAATTAAGGAGAGAGATCTCATGCTAGTGGGTTCGCGGCTTGGATCTGGGAACAATCAATTGCATTTGGGGCAGTCTGGATGGTCTGTCTGTTGAACGCATCTTGGATTCTACCTGTTGTGCAATCTAATCACGGGTGATCGTGAAAACCTGTGTCATGAATTTGCCAATAAAGCCAAGTTCCTCTGATGTGGGACGCTACAAGGTCGAACCGTCGAAGTAGTAGCCCCGCTTGTGCATAGCGTGACTGGGGATTGCGCTGCAGGACATACAGTGCAACGTCTGCCTATAGCACTTGGTTGGTTGCGGTCGCAATACTGATTTGATCACGACCAATCAACGTCTACCGATCAAAACCAACACATCGATGTCCATTTGCGTAGACTTTTTAGGAAGCGGAAGCACCGGAGTGGCTGTGAGGTAGTTCAGCAACTTGAAACAGTCCTCAAACAAGCTGAGTCCGGTAAACGCTCAACAAATTCCACTTTGATTTCGTCAATGCATGTCGGCCATCACCGAATCCAGAGCGCGCTGGTGAATATAAAGTAACCTGATGCGAATAGCAACCTCAGTCGGTACTTCTTGTTCGCAACTCATGAGTTATTGTGACTTTTGACTAGTTTCAACTTGGCGATGGGGCGGTATACTCCAACTATCCTTTTCGCGGTGCTCGTCCCACTCACAGTCGTGACCATGGACATCGTTCGCCGAGCCCTCCAATGCCGCATCCAAAGGAAAGGCCATCCACTTCCCCCAGGTCCTACCCCACTCCCGTTTTTGGGGAGCGTTCTTTCTGTCAATGCTCAACTCCCATGGTTGACCTACACTGAATGGCGTAAAACATATGGTGAGTAGAATGCAGAATGTACAGCTGGTGCTAACGTTCCTAGGCGATATCATGTACATCCGACTGTTGGATGAAGATGTTATCGTCCTGAATTCGGTGTCCATCGCCACGGAACTGCTGGAGAAACGGTCGAGTATATACTCTGACCGTCCTTTCATTCCGACTCTTGTTTCGTAAGTCTCCCGTCTTGATACACCCCCAGACGATCAGTGACTGAAACCCTTCCAGTTACGGAAGTGACTGCAACTTTTCGCTTTTACAGTACGGTGACCATTGGAGGTTGTGCAGGCGGATATTCGAACAGACGTTCCATGCCAATGCCGCCCTCGAATTTCGCTCTATGCAACTTCAAAGGGCTAGAGAATTGATTTGCAACATGATCGATGATCCCGACGAGTATTCATCTCATCTTCAGACGTAAGAACCTTGGTCAACCGAGACAGTGTATCTGTGACGATCATGATTATACCAGGTTTTCTGCTGCAGTTGCCATGTCCGCGGTGTATGATTACGAACCAAGTCCCAAGAACGATCCTATGGTATCGATCATCGACAAGTACATCCAGGTAGCTCTTCCAGGATTGGCCCCCGGAAGAGTACTCCTTCTCAAGTTTCTCCCTTTTCGTGAGTCGCTTTGCCTAAACGAAGGACCTCAACATCACCTGAATTGGTTGCAAAAGTATCTCTCGTACCAGATTGGCTTCCAGGGTCGTGGATCAGACGTGAAACGAAAGAGGCATGTGCGTGGAGGGACAAAGTGGTTGAAGCCCCATACCAACACGTCAAGCAACGTATAGTAAGGTTTGGATGAGCGAGTAATTCAACATTTATGACTTCTTGGTCCCGCAGGAATCTAAAGACCATATAAACACGGCAATGGTCCCGGAGCATATATCTCGGATGGAGAAATTCAGTGGCTTGTATCGTTCTAAATATGAGACCTGTCTCAAGCACTCTGCAATGACCGCATTTCTCGGTATGGATTTACTGATGCGAAAGAGTGATAGCTAAACTCCTTGTTCGTCTACGCAGGTTCTGCAGAAGCAGTTTGTGTCAGCTCCTTCTGGAATGATTCTGTGGTTAAAAGAATCCACAGACAAGCTCGACATTGACCACATTCATGCTTGCGATGGTCGAAAACCCACACGTTTGGAAACATGCACAAGCGTGGATTGATGCTGTCGTCGGAACTGACAGACTTCCCGAGTTTGACGATAGTCCATCATTGCCATATATCGAGGCTATTGTACGAGAAACACTGAGATGGAGACCGGTTGCCCCAATGCGTGCGTGCTGATCCAATGTATTTTGTTTCTTTGCTAACTACTCTGAAGTCCTCCCCCATGCTGTCACGTGTAGCGATATATACCAGGGCTACTACATACCGAAAGGTATGCGTTACATGTATGGTTTTCCTGGTGGGTATTAATATGTCCTTTAGGAGCAACCATTGTTGCAAACGCCTGGTAAGCTCGCCACGGAGCTATGTTGGCTACAAAGGCATTCACTATCCATCCAGGGCAATCTCACACGACGAAGGCCGGTACCCTAATGCAGAAAAGTTCATTCCCGAAAGATTCATAGACAAGGAAGGTGGGTTGACAGACGATGATCCTCGAGAGTACGCCTTTGGATTCGGCCGGCGAAAATGTCCAGGTAGGCCCTTTACGTACGAATGCAGACTAAATGGTTCCTTGACCATTTCCAGGGAGGCACACTGCGGATGCATCTCTTTGGAGCGCCATTGCAACAATGTTAGCCACGCTCGATTTCAATCTCGCCAAGGATGCCGATGGAAACGAAATCACGTTTGAAGCGACGTTCACGAGTGGCATGATAGCGTACGTTTAGTCTTTCTTTCCCCTTGTTCAAAAATTCTGAACTCTGCGCAATTTCAGCCGCGCAAATTATTTTCCTTGCCGAATCACACCTCGCCCACATGTCAACAAAGAAATAGTTGAGCGTATTCTCACAAGTTGTACAAAGTAAAGAACTGCGTGTTGTTGGAAGTTATTCGTTCTCGCCTGGGAATTGGAGTTGGGTTTGGTGTAATCCAACTGATTTCTGTTGCACATACTTTCTTGGATTACTCTTGCTATGCAATTGGACGATTTGATGATCATGGTGCGTGAATAAACAGATTGACATCCCTCCATATTTGCGAGAATGCGGCTACGAATTTTATCGTGGTGATCCATCAGATCTTTCAGTCTCTCGCAGATCTCAGGGGCCGCTCGCCGTGCGAAACGGGCAAATCGGTATCAAAGCACGAAATTTGCTCGTAGTATATATACCAATTGTTAGGCACATTGTGGGTCAGTAGTTCATGTTGTCATCTCAGTAAAGGAATGGTTGTCTACTTTCTCACAAGTTAAGGTGTGGAGCCGGCACCCGTTGGTAAATATGAACCGTAGATTGGTTTATTTCACTGAATCACTGGAGGTCAATCTGTTGTACATGTTTTCTTGGGTCGTTCTCGCACAAAATCCGATAAGAAACAATGTTGATGGAAACACGTGTGGTATGAATTAACTCGTAACATGAATGTCGCGGTTTGGGACCCTCATCGTTTCGGACACGTGCAGCGGATGAGCTTCCAATACCATGTCAGTGTTGTCAATCATTATTTGGATATGGAGATACCCACCCCTGGAAACGCTCGCAATAATGTCGCGTTGACCAGAATGTTTTTTTCTCCGCAGCGGCAGATAGGTCAGATTGTGTACTGTTCTGAGTGCGAACCGTGGTGTCCATGCCAGAGTGCCTAAATTTTGCGATGATGTGTAGTGCTGGTGTCTAGCCTAGCCCTGTGGTGGTGGATTGCTGCATGTGGATGGGGTTTATGGTGTCGCCGCTTCCACCAGGACTGCTCGCCAAGTCTATCTCCGATTCAGACCACGAGGTTTGACATTAGCACACACCCAAGTCCATTCCTTTGACTGTTTCATCACCGAAGGGTTACTCAAAGCTGGCGTGCAACGACAGACCCTCTTGGAATCAACCCATGAGCGATGCCAATTGGTTTGGTGCTGTAGATGAGACGGTGCTGGACAAACGAAAAAGGCAAGTATAGTATTGCACGGTCACCTGACCGAGACGCGTCTTGACATTGACCACGACCATCTTCACTTCATTAATCATTCCTCAAGTCCACGAAGAATTCACGTCTAGGTCAGTCAAACAATGATGGTACTCGCTAGATTGACCTTTCATTTCCACAGCTTGTCAGAAATCGAGCATAAATACTCGACTTAATAACGTGTTCGTCCAAATTTCTCCTTCATTAGTACACCCCTGTTAACATGTCGAATACGCATCAGGAAGAGAGTCTCGCTCAGTCAGAGCACATAGACCCAGTTTCCACTGAAGCCGTCTCTCGTGTCGGTACAAGCGACGCTACTCCGCTCAAAAGAAAACACGGCCCAAACCAGGCATTCACCGTCGAGGCCTACGACTTCAAAGAAGCACGAAAGGATCTGGACGCTGAGATGCAAGGTCGTTGGTGGGGTCCGATGCCCGTTGACCTCTTCTTCAACGAATTTCTCCCTCCTGCCAACGTGCCGTTACCGGACCTTCCAGAGGACCCATTCGCGGATGTCCCCAGAAGCGGACCAGAAAGTTCTGTATATGACAAGTTTGTGAGTGTTCGTGTCCTTCTCCACCATCACTCGTGTAACAATCCTCGTGATCAGATTACTGCGATTCAAGGTTGGCTGCCACACCTTCAAGCCGTCAACACGAGCAACAAAGAAGATGCGACGAAAAACGTGAACCTGAAGACGGATATTTCGATGTACGAGCGTATCGATGGTGTGGCAACCCCAGAGAAGACAGATTTCTCGCGGATGGAGCTCTGGATGGAGTTCAAAACAAAACAAGGCGCTGCGTTCCAGGATTCCGATATTTCATTCACGACCATCTCTGCAGCGGGGTCTGACACACGCGGACAAATGGCACACTACGCAGGTGCTCAACATAGCATGCAGTTCCGACACTTCTCCTTTTCGGTTCTCGTCGAAGGGGATAATGCCCGATTCCTTCGGTGGGACCGTTCTGGTACGATCGTGACAGCTGCGTTCAACTATCGAGAGAGCCCGGAGCGCATGGCCGAATTCTTGTGGCGGTTCGATCACATGTCTGCCGGGAAGCGGGGACACGACGAGTCTGTGCAACCCTCAGAGCTATCAGCCGAGGACGATGCGCGGGTGCGAGAGAAGCTCGGGATCAAGGAGAACGACGTCCCGCTTTACAGATACACGATTCCTGGTCTGCAAGGAATGGGGTATGCTTATGGTCCTCGGCCACCAGCTATAAACCGATCACTTGCGAGTCGATTTACTCGCACCTTACCTGTTGTATGGATTCCGGCCGTAGGTGGTAGTGGAGAGGCGAAGTCGTGCACCCAACCTGGGTCTTCGAGCAAGCAAGGGGCGCATCCAGAGGGGAAGAAAGAAGCCTGGTATGAAGAACGGATCATCTACATGAAGGACACTTGGCGATATCTATCCAGCTCGCCCAAGGTTGAAATCATACCTGAGCACGAGGTATATGAAATACTCCACGAGAACAATACACCAAACATCCCGGATCTCGTAGCTGGTGGGGACGTCGAAGATGGGAAGACGAGAACACAAGAGTTTGCTGATGCGAAATGGCTGCGTACGAAGCCGGAGATCTCTTCGTTTCAACATTATCGGCTAGTCCATGGAGTTGTAGGTCGCCCGTTGGTCAGGTTTGAGTGTACGAAGCAACTTGTTACAGGTGTGTTTGATGCGTTGAAAGGTACGTTTTATTCCATGTTTGCGTCAACAACATATTGACAATCGGATACCAAGCTCATTCGCACGCATTCGAGGTTGCGATGCTTTTACATCGTGATATAAGCATGGGTAACATTATTTTGACGGATGAGGGCAGGGGTTTATTGATTGATTGGGAGATGGCGAAAAGAGTGAACCAGGTTGGAAGCAGACGACCTGATCGCACCGTACGTT
>JBBPUD010000345.1:0-25778 GCA_038094475.1 Phylloporus aff. rhodophaeus
GTTTATATTATGAATAAATTTAATGTTATTATGTTTGTGATATGGTAGTTGAATTGTATTATGTGGCCATGGCTTTATTTTTTAAGAAATTAAGAACATACATTATAATGTTTTATAATCTCCAATAGCATTGATTAAGTTGGGTAAGTAGTATCTTTTTTATTTGCATTTGCCTCAAGTACAATTCATGTAGCTATTCCTATTGTGATTTGACCTATATATTCCAATATATTCCAATATGTTGATGGTAACAATAATTATTAAAATTGCAGTAATTGTAGGGTATATAATTACCTTATATAATGTTATCATAATCCTGTAAATTCAGTGATGCATTTATTCACACAGTAATCACACTTAAACTTACTTATTTATGTACTTAGTCAGTCTTAATCCAAGTGCACAAGTGTGCAAGCATCATTCAAGTACAGTAGCTTCAAGTATCTAAGTGTCTGGTTGTGTCTGATTTCTGGATTGGGGACTAAGCAACAAAGACTTGGTAAGTGTAGGTTTTTTTTTGCTCAGACTTGAGAAGTTTTCAAAGTTAGGATCACATGACTTGTAAGTTGTCGCATGTCACAGCGTCGTATACCATCTACACTTACTACTCAGGCTCACCCACTGCTCGTTCGCCACATCAAATCCCCAAGCGTCCACCCTCATGCAACGATGGTGCATCCTGATGGCCAGGAGAGCAAGACGCGATGTTGCACCACACGACGACGAGGGCGGGGTGGCCAGGTACGTCCACTTTCACTACCACGACGAGGCCGATGCGCGTACCAGCCTCTGCACTGCCCCATCACCACGAAGACAACGACGAGGATATGCAACAGGATGCACACCACCTCAACGGCGACGACGACTGGCAAGGACAAGCAATGGCCTGCCGTCAAGACGAGCGCGAGGGTAATGGCACGCAACCGCATGCCCATGGCGACAGTGGCAAGGGCATGCAACCATATCCCTACCACCACGCATGAGGAGGGGGCCGACGAGTGGGTGAGGGGGTACAACAGCCCCATCGCCATCAAAACGACGAGGGCGAGGGCGAGGGCGAGGGCGAAGAGGCGCGGTGGAGCGCCGACCACGACGACGACGTTCGCGCCTACCCCCACCATCACGACGAGGGTGAGGTGGCGCGACGGCCTGCCCATTACCACAGCGCCAACAACGACGCGGCAGGGGGAACCCACCTCACGAAGACGGCGAGCGCAATGGCACGCGCACCACTCGAGCGCTGAATTGAGTACGCCGTGTTCAGGTGAACGTCAGCAAGGTGGAGAAAATGTATCGCCGTCAAAAAAGATGATGTGCTCGGCGTCGATGGCACGAATAGCGTCACACACGCGCTCGTAGAACCAGATCGCTTTGTTGTGCACCACGTTCGCAAGCTCGTTGAGTGGATTGTACCCTGTGATCCACACGTTCTTGCCATAATACCGTGTGAGCTCTGTCCGCAGCCAGATCGTGCGGTCCTGAAGGTCCTTGTGGAGGCGATGTGGGTGCCAGTCCATGTCCTGCTCACCAGCGGTGAAGGTCAAGGATGGGTGTAAACTCCGTGTTGTGCGCAGAGATCGATGATGAAGTGCTTGAAACCCTCTTTTTTTTAGTTTACGAGGGTTCATGTCGACTGGGAGGATAGATAAAGCTGGGGTTTCTCCCAGAGGTGGGCACACCTTCGAAATGTCTGTAGTTGAACAGCAGGTGGACAGCTCAACCCGAAGCTGTTGAAGAACGTGACATCTTCGCATTAGAAAACATACTCCAAGAACGAAAGGAGGATGACCTTGGCATTGAAGTAAAGTCTGACTCATGTGTGCAGACCGAGGCGTCAGTGGTATCGACTTGTTATCCTTTCCTACTCTGCTTTATCATCCCTATTACCATCCCTATTATCAGCTTCGTGAGGCCCAGAATCGGGAGACCCGGACAAGGCAGTGGAGCCTAGAACGAATCTATTTGTGCTTCCATGTTCTCACCGCGGTGGGCTTTGGCGGCCGTATGGACGATAGAGTTGCGCGATAATCCAACTGATTGGTAAGGTCATTCGTCTCACGTAGTGGATCTATCTGGCCAGCAGAAAACGGTTTACATCTCATTTGATTATATCCTGTAACGCGGAGCAAGCGCACAACCCAGGGTTATAAACCTATATGACCAGCCGCAGCACGCCTGGATTCTTCGGGTCTACGTCGACGTGGACCCCGCGTCTAGAACACTGTTAGTAATAGCCGAACATCGCTATCAGCGGAACTCACATCCGCATAGCTTCCTGGATAGCAGGTTTCAGCTTAGAGATGCCTCCGTCGGAATGATTGCCTTGACCTGGCAAGGATCATGAGACTCAAGTCTCACGTCGCAGAAAGGAAACGCGTACCGACTATCAAACAGATTTCGGAATCACCTCTTTGACGAGCCTTCTTAACAGCCATCTCAGAGTAAGCAACAGCTTCTTTTACATAGAGACCGTGAAGGTCAACTTCGCATGCGGGCCTGTTCTGAAACTGTGCATCAAGTGTGACGATCTTTTAGCTCAGCGGCGCCTTACTTGGTTATTTTCTGAGTACACTTTTCAGCCAGCGTCGAGAGGGCTAAGAATACAACGTTACCATTGAATATGATGGCACTTGCTTGATCGTTGAGGGTTTCCATCCTGAGTGCATGGTATTTGCCTTGGTCTGAAAGTGTCTTTGCACGGGCACGGTCGCGGCGTTCATAGGCCTCTTTGCTCTGTCGATAGCACTCAGCCATCAAGTTGCCTTCTTGTTTTGCCTTGGCTCGGAGGGACACATGGGTTTCTACTGGAGGGTGTTCGATTTCCTGGAAAACTTCAACATTCTCTGTGTGTTGTCGGTCATCGCGCCAACGACTAGGTCGAGGGGATGGCGGACGGTCATCTTGATTGTCCACAAAGAGCGAGTATAGGCCATAAGCAGCAACGGCACCTGCGATCAGGTAAAGCATAGTAGAGCCGCCTTCTTGTTCTGCCTTGTGGGTTTCTACTGGGGAGTGTTCGGCTTCCTGGGAAACTGCAACATTCTCTGTGTGTTGTCGGTCCTCGCGGCGACGACAAGGTCGAGGGGATGGCACAAAGAACGAGTAGAGGGCATAAGCAGCGACGGCACCTGCGACCAGGTAAAGCATGGTAGAGTAGCGAGTCAAGACACACAGCAAGCCTCGTGGGCCAATGGACAGTGTACGACGAAGCGTAGTGGCGACAACCACACTGAAATGACATTCAAAACCAACAAGTACAGCGAATGCGAATGGTAATAGCGAAAAGATGTCCGTATGGTAAGCAAGTCCGTCAAGTCCAAGTCCAAGTTCATCCCATGCCCAAGTGTCCAAAGTCTGTGAGAGAAAGTGTATCGTACAGTGTAGAGATCATTTGTACATCATGAGGTCGTCATTGTGTAACTGCAGCGTATGTGTTCATAGGGGTCATGAGCGTGGTGCAACAATCGTAAAGGGTGGACTCCAGTTGCCAGAATCACCAAAGACTGGAGAAACAAGATCAGTTCGGTCTAGGGTTGAATACGACGAGAGACAACTCACGGACAATGATCCAGTCGCAGTCGGACTGGGTGTCCAAGGGAATGGTGACATTCGCAGCACCATCAGTCAAATTGAACCCTTGTGCGATGGGAGAGTTCTGGGTCAAGCCATCGCGGCGCAGATAGATCTGGCCAATGTAGCTTGTGACCTCCTGTGGTTTAGTGCTGGTATCCCAGGTGACATTATAAGTTTCTCCAGCAACCCAGACGGTGTCGGCGACTGGATATGTGATGGGGGGTACCCAGACATCCCGCTTTGCTGGCGACGGGAGGGCATAGACGAGAGAAAGGAAGAAGTATAAGACGAGGAGGAGGGAATTCATGATGGTGTTCGTGAGAGGGGATGAGGAATGGCCAGGGGGAGAACAGGCGCGTTTATATATCCACCCACACGCAAACTCCGACTTGTCCATCTTGCGGCCGCTGTTGGCTCCGGAGCATCGCCAATGCTGTCCATCAAGCGGAAAAGATCCATCGACCGGAGCGATGAGGAAGACCTGGACATCGCCTCAGCACTAACAGGCGCATTCCTTGCCCCCGATGCAGACGACGACGACGACGACGAGCTCGGTGAGTTCATTCACGACGCCATCGCAAAACGGGACATGAAGGGCGGAACCGACTTGCTCAAGAAGATAAAGAACAAAAAATCGAGGAACGGCGACGTTGGGGGCGGCAGCTTCCAGAGCATGGGTCTGTACTATATCCTACCCTTGACTGTCCTCTGAGATGTCTACCAGGCCTTCACCCATGTCTGCTTCGTGCGCTCACCCTTCAGGGATACCGCACACCAACACCGATCCAGCGCGCGACCATCCCCTCCCTTCTCGCTACTCCACCACGCGATCTCGTCGGAATGGCTCGCACAGGTTCAGGAAAGACACTCGCGTACATGGTCCCTCTGATACAACGCCTCGGTGGTCGTCATTCCCATGCTTTTGGTGTACGCGCCGTCATCCTCGTACCAGCGAGAGAACTCGCCCTCCAGGTCGTCAAAGTTGGCAAAAGCCTCGTAAAAGGCTGGAAATCTGACGCGGCAACTCACGCCGGCGATGGCTACGACGACGATGACGACAGTCCCAAATCGGGCTCGGACGAGAGTCTCCGGTGGGGTCTGATCGTAGGCGGTGAAGGCCTGGACGAGCAGTTCGAAATGATCAGCCGAAACCCGGATGTGTCAGTTCATCACTCGTGTTCTGTATCCTGCCTTCTAACATCCCGATAAAGCATTATTGCGACTCCTGGCCGCCTTCTCCACCTTATCGTCGAGATGTCCCTCTCACTGGCCTCGGTCCAATACGTCGTCTTTGACGAGGCCGATCGTCTCTTCGAGCTCGGTTTTTCGACCGCCATGTCCGAGATTCTCGCCCGCCTTCCCTTATCACGTCAAACCCTATTGTTCTCCGCCACCCTTCCGAAATCTCTCGTCGAGTTCGCCAAGGCTGGCTTGCGCGATCCGACACTTGTCCGGCTTGACGCAGAATCCAAAATAAGCACTGACCTCCGCATGGCCTTCTTTTCCGTCAAGCAATCCGAAAAAGACGCCTGTTTGCTCTCCCTCTTGAGGGACGTAATCAAAGTCCCCTTTGCTAGCAATGAACAATCTGATACCGGTGGCTCGAGCAAGGACGCCAAGGGCAAAAGCAAAGCAAGAGCAAAATACCCTGCACACACAGCACCACATCAAACTCTTGTCTTCACAGCCACGAAGCATCACGTCGAATACCTCTCGGCACTCCTTACTGCAGCAGGTTACGCTGTATCTGCTCTCTACGGCTCACTAGTGCAATCTACACGGAATTTCCAAATGAACCGATTTCTAACGGGCAAGACCCAGATCTTAGTCGTCACAGACGTCGCTGCGCGCGGACTGGACATTCCGATCCTCGAACACGTCATCAACTATGACTTCCCCGTCGGCACACGTATTTTCATCCACCGGGTCGGGCGAACGGCGCGAGCGGGTAGAAGGGGCTGGGCGTGGAGCTTTGTCACGCACAGCGAAGCCGCATATCTCTGTGATCTCCAACTGTTCCTCGCACGGCCGCTACTCGGCATCGCTGCACACCCGGTATTCGTCCAGACCTCGGAGGAGCCGTACACAGAGTCGCTCATACTCGGGCCCTTCCCGCGGGATGCGATTGACGCCGAGGTGGAGTACATTCGCACGTTGCATGCGGCGCACCATGGTTTGCCCGGCCTCCGTGGTGTCATGGATCGTGGACAGATGATGTATGAGCGTAGCCGAGGAAAAGCGAGCGCTGCGAGCCATAAACGTGCCAAGGAAATAGCGAAATCGGGGGAGGGGTGGGCTGGGGACACTCAGGGGGTACATCCGGTGCTGTCACTCGCAAGGGGTAAGGCGAACATGTCGGCCAACGAGGAGAGGGAGTTGGACGATAAGCGGATGGAGATGATACAGACGCTGAGTGCGTTCAAACCCGCAGAGACTGTCTTTGAGCTTGGGACGCGCGGCAAATCGGCGACCGCAAACGTTGTGCTGATGAAGGAACGTCGAAAAGCACTTGCGAAAGCAGCAGAGAGAACGACACCAGCATCTTCGTCTAGATCTGTGCAACCTACGGAAATAGGGAAGCAAGACTCGTCACTGCTAGGCAATATTGAACTGGAGATGGCCGATGAAGAGGATATCGTGGTACACCCAGTTCATCATGTGGCTCGTGCTATGGCTTACAGATTCTACAGGCCGTATTCGACACTTCAAGCAAAAAGAAAGGCAAGGATAGTTATCGCGACGAGGAGTTCTACATGTCACACTATCACAAGGACGCCAACACCGAAAAAGGGTATGTCACTATGCCATCGTGCGCGTGCTACAATGCTGAGTGGGCAAGTCTCCAGATACTCACTGGCTGACGGTGCTTCTTCGTTTGCTGAACAAGCCCGCGGAGCCACATTCGACATCATGGGGGATGTTACAGTGGCTGAGCGAAACCGACACAGACTGACGTGGGACAAGAAGAAGAAGAAATTTATCAAGGGTGATGGTGGTGGCGCAGACAACGTTAAGCTCGTGCGGACCGAGAACGGGACACGTCTTCCTGCCAGCTATCGTAGTGGCCGCTTTGACGAGTGGAAGAAGAAGGCCAAGGTGACTATACCAAAGATTGGGGAGCAAGAAGCAGCACAACCGGCTTCAGTGCAAGCGGGTGGACGGCGATGGCGACACAACAAGGTCTTCGAGGCGAAGCCACTTGACAAGCTCTCCAAGGACTACGATCGGAAATTGAGGCAGCTCAAGAAGAAGGGCAGTGACACAGCTGGTGGAGAAATGAAAGGTTCGCAAGTTCGGCCGGTCAAAGACGTTGGTAAGGCGTCGAAGAATGGCGGTAAACGACACGGAGGCAAGTCCCTCCGGCGGGTCAAGAGCGAGATCAAGACGGTCGATCAGATCCACAAAACGCGCAAGATTGCAGAGAGGAGACGGGCAAAGAACGCCCGGCCGAGCCGAAAGAGTAAAAGATAGGATACTATTCTGTTGTCTACCATCCATGGTCCTGTTTCCTATGCAACGTCCGAGTACTCCCATTTTGCACCTGATCCGGGTATTACGGGCACGTTTTCATTTTGGAGCAAGTCAACCCCAACGCTTCGCAAGGCATTAATACACCATTCAGGGTATCCTCGCTCACCAAAGTAGTTCTTGAAGAATGTTCGCAGGTACTCAGGGAAACCCCCTTCTACGATTGCGTCTCTAGCCCCGCCCATCACCTGTGCCTGGAACACCAAGTTGTGTTGTGTCAATGCTTGCAAGCAAGACGTCAGAATGAAGCGGTAATTAGAGGCGAAGCCAAGATACCGTGCGCGCCAGCGGTCTCGATCGTGGTAATGTGATGTAACATGGCACGAGACGTTCCACTCGTACATGTTGGACAGGGACAGTTGTCGTCGATGCGATTCATGCTCTTTGCATGCTTCTTCAACCCTAGTCAAGAGTCAGTGCATCGTTTGATAGAACATCGTAAACGCACGAAGATTCAGTGGACCATTGAAGGTCAGGGCAACTCCAAATCTAGCCGTCCTAGTAGGGAATACACAATCCGCCTATGAAAAGTGATGAATACCCCACGCTCCCAGACGATTGTATTTGCAAAATGCACCATGTCAATGCCTAGCGCCACACAGACCAACAGGTCTACCTCGGTGGGTAGTGAGTCAATCGAACCACGAAGAGGCTATAATACGAACCTTCCGCAAAGCCAATCCCCATGGAATATCGTGGACCTCGTTGGCACCATTCAATTGTTATGTTACACGAGTTGTGAAGGGAAGCTTACGATCTATTGGCAATTTGTCCGCGCACTGTTTGATGCTGTGAAAGTGGTGAGAACAACACCGATGGCAGTCGTGCAAGTGATGGGTTACATTCTCCAGAACACATCTAGCTACCATTCAAGCACAAGTTAATTCCCGAACAATTGATTGACATACCTTTCTCTTCACCTCCACTTAGGCCACCTATGGCAAATCCAGCTACGTGATCCTTTCTCTCAATCATGGCCTCTAGACACTTTTCACGGAGAACAGGGTCCAACCCGCCTTGGACAATCGCAAAGAGATTTTGTCTATCTTTGCGCCCCGACCGTTCGTGCTGCTCGATGCATCGATCAAGCCACCGAACAGAACGCTCCATAGCTTCGCCTACTCTGGGTCCCACGGTAAGGCTACTGACTAGGTATTTTGAGGAGTTCATTTGTTTATACGACACGTTCCGAGGACCCACCAACGTCATCTAGTTGCATGATGATATCCGCCCCGATGGAATGCTGTATTGAAATGCTTTCTTCTGGCTGAGAATGCATCAGTCGCGCTTTTGGTGCATACAGGAGCAATTTACAGTCAACATGGTAGGTTCTCCGGTGAAAGGGCTCGAAAACAGTGCCCCCTCCTCGGTAATCTTTGTGAACTTGTCGAGAGAGACGAGTTGGAAGCCACCGCTATCCTGTATGGGGAATGGCGTTCATGTACTGCACGAGTTGGTGAGATGAAAAGTACTTGCTGTCAATATATTCCGATGCCACCCTTGGAACACATGTGCCCCACCTGCTTCATCCAATACGTTTGTCCCTGGCCGTAAGTTCAGGTGATATGTGTTGTTCAGAATGAGGGTAATCCCAAGCGCTTCGACCTGTTGTGGTGTCAGTCCTTTGATCGCAGCCTGCGTCGCGACTGGCATAAACGTTGGCAGCATCGTGACGCCATCTTGGAGACAGCATTTAATTTGTCTGGTGTCTTTCAAAAAAAAAAACCCAAGAAAACTTACGAGCCAGTTTCATGCGACAGACACGCGCATTCGTTGTTGGACATCGTGCAACGACTTCAAAGTCCATCGCAACTTTGACGGCGGCGGTGTTGAACTCAAAGCTTGATCTGATCGGTCCGCGTTGCCCTTTTTTCGTCGCAGACAAGACGGTCTCGCCGTTCAGATGTTCCACCTTGTCCGTCGATTGTTCCCAAGAAATGTACGTTTACTTGAAAGACACGTTCACAGCGGAAGGAGTCTAGTGCAAGAGCTCAGCTCGCGGCAGTTCATAGCGAATGTCACGCGGTGAGCAGACTCATATTGGCTAGCTCGCTCACTTAAAGGAACTACGAATTAGCCCAGGCGATCTAGAGAAGCACCTCGAACGGTCTCGCACCGTCTACCTTGGCATAGATCCCACTGCGAAATCACTCCATGCAGGGCATCTCCTTCCTTTGCTCTGTCTGCTCCATTTTCATCTGCGTGGCCACAACGCGATTGCGCTTGTGAGTCGTACACCAACACCGTGCCACTTCCTCCCTTGATTCGCTTGTCATAGTTGGGCGGCGCAACAGGTTTGGTTGGAGATCCTTCGGGGCGTATGACCGAGCGCCAGTTGGCTGAAAAAGAACAGATTGAGCTGAACACGCTCAAGCTCACACAAGCCATCCAGAAATTCTTTCACAGTGCAGCTACACATGCCAAGGACAGGTTGTCAATGCAGTCCTCCCTGCCCGCAGTGCAAGTCGTCAACAACCTCGCATGGCTCAAGGACCTCCACCTGCTCGATTTTTTACGTACGACTGGTATCCATTTCCGAGTAAATAGCATGCTCACGCGAGATAGGTACGGCGTAACTCGTCACGTTTGTTCTTCTGACTCGGAACTGGCAGTGTGAAGACGCGAATGAGCACCCAGCAAGGTATCTCCTTCACCGAGTTCGCGTATCAGCTCCTGCAGGGGTACGACTTTTACGAGCTGTATCGAACGCGGGGGTGCACCATTCAAATCGGTGGATCTGACCAATGGGGAAATATCCTATCTGGCATTGAACTGATAAACAGAGTGGAGCGTGGGCCCGAGGATACCGTGAAAGAAAAAGGGTTTGCATTGACAACGCCCCTCTTGACCACGTCCCAAGGGGAAAAGTTTGGCAAGAGCGCAGGGAATGCCATCTGGTTGGAAAACGACTTGACCAGTTACTTTGACTTTTATCAGGTCCGTTCAGTTCTGGAAAAAGTGCTCGGTGTTGACTCGATGATGACAGTTTTTCATACGGACTAGCGATGCGGATGTGGAGAAATACCTAAAACTGTTCACATTGTTACCCGTAGAGAGAATATCTTCCATTTTGCACGATCATCAGGTACGCGCTTTGGGTTCTTTCCGCTGACATGATCCTGACCCTGGCTAGATGTCACCAGAACATCGTACAGCGCAAAGAGTATTAGCAGAGGAAGTGACGTCGATGGTCCATGGCGGTCAGTCACCGAGTGGTCGACGCTGGCCGTGCTAATGTTACTTTTACTATCAGAGGAAGGACTGGTCGCAGCCAGAATAGCAACTCAAGTCCTCTTTGGCAAGGATTATACCACGCTCAAGGCCGATCAGATCATCCAATCGTTGAGCGGCGATCCTCGGCTTGTGTTTTGCACCGAAGAGGAGATGTTCAATACATCGCTCCCTAACCTTGTTGCGAACCACCGGCTGGTCTCGTCAAAATGTAAATCTGGGACTTTGCCTCTGAGGCTTTGCTGACTGTCCCATAGCAGCTGCACGTCAACTGGCTCGAGCAGGGGGGTTGTACCTCAACAATCAAGCGCAGCGCGATCCTCGCTTTGTGTTAACACGAGCAATCCTCGTCGATGGCAAGGTGGCTATCGTACGGGCCGGGAAAGATAATCACCGCATCTTTGCTCTGAGATAGACCTTTGAAGTACATCCTTTGCTAATTGATAGTTTGGTATACGAAATATGCTACAACGAAATATTGATTAAGTGACGTTATGCGAGGTCTCCAAATATCCACAGTGCTAATTTCTCGACGAGCTAGTACAAAGAGAACATTTTGGCGAATAAGAGCGCGAGGTCCTGGAACCAGAGTAGAGAAAACTTAGCACGATGGCCGGATTCGTATAATTAGTTGCTTACGACAACCAACGTGGTTAGGCTCAAACGTCGCTGACGCAATTGAGTTTCACCACCAACACTTCCGTGAACGGCTTGATTGAGAGTGAACAAACTGTCGCTTTCCTAGGTTCGTACCTATATATTCAGAGATCATGCATGAGTGTGCAAGCTAAAGACTCACCAAATACAATTTGTCTACCTCAAGAGGTGCTAGCTCGAGGTGTGCGGGTTCCCGGGCCAGGGTCTGTTCAGCGGATTTACGATAAGTGTTTCCAAGAAGCACAACGCGAGGTGATGAAATCCCACCACAATCCTCTCACGAACTGACAACTTGGTTCTCGGGTAAGGATGAAATCTCAACAAATAGGATGAGCGGTATGCCGGGAGTCGGCTGGAATCCATTAAAACCACAAGAAGTAGAGAGAGAAAGAGAGGGGAGGGGCGTCCAACTTCGAGCCACGTCAAGCCAGGAAAGCAAAGAGAAAAAAAAAAAGATGGAGAATTTAAAGGTCCAGATTTCAGAACTCAGACTCCGTGTCCCGCCAGGGTACCGTGACGGCAAGACCGCACCAAACGCGTATAAGGGAACTTGGTCAACGACGGCCACTGCTTCACTTGTGCTTCCACTTGCAGAACCGATCTCCACGAGCTACCACACAGGATGGCAGGACTGCTGGTTAGTAAATTTCCCTATGAACAAGGTAATTCTTCATCGCCAACACCCCAAATGGAGGAACAGCCTAGAGCCTGGCCAGACCACACGGAATTGGAACACCGCCCGCTAAGAAACGTTGCGCGCATCCGCAGTGGGGTCAGAAAGGGAGACCCAGGCATGCATGACCAAGTACACACGCAGACGCAGTGGTACGTCCCAAATACCTGCGCAGACTCGAGACTGAACGCGCTCAACACTCGCCAGGGAGAGAACACGTACGAGGGTGGGAATATGTGTGACAAGTGTCACAGACAGGGGTCCTGTCACGTCACAGTAGAAACATGCAGGCAAGTTGTTCAAGACGACGATGAATGCGAATGTGCAACTCAACGTGTGGCCCGTCAAGGCATCAAAAAAACCAGCAAGATGTCTGTGTGAGGTAGTATGACCGCAAGACTGCGACCCCCTCTCGTCCTCGTCAAGCAGCTGAACAGGTGCGACCCCTATGGGGACCGACAAGGGCCTGGCAAATGGCCAACTAGATGTCCCCCTCGTATGAATGTGTTTGGAGTGATTCAAGACACTCACCCGAACGGTCTGACCTCCTCAACCCCTATGGTAGTGCGCTGTGACCCGCACATCCACCCAAGGGTGGTGAATGGCACGCTTTGACGCCGCAACAGGTGCGAGTGGGACACCAGTAAGTGTCGAACGAACAAGACATGTGTATGACTTGCTGCGATCAAGATCATGGAATTTTTCACCGTACGGTTCTCTTGACAAAATCCCCCCGACGATCCATCTTCAAGTCGTCAATGCTGTGGGTTTTTTTGGCTGTGTCCAAGACCAGCTGGCGTAGTGCCCAAAGATGACTGATTTGGTGTGTATCAAGCACTTCCCAGACCAACGCAGGGGGGGGGGGACACTTGTGCGCAAGGACTGTGGGACGAATGCCTCAAAAAATGCGCTGCTACGAAGGCGAGCAACAAGGGAGGTGGAGGTGGTCCAGTCTGGTGGTCTTTTGGCGTGCCAACTCCGCTCAATGACATCCACAACCAGTCGACCTTTTGAACCTCAGCGAGCTCATCCGTGGTCAGACTGTCTCCAGATAATTTTCCCCTTCAGCCTGGATAGCATTTACTTGTTCAGAATGGTATTCTCGGCGACGACTAAATTCCTCCAAATTCCCCGCTTGGATTCTAACCTCTGTGCCTTCCCAACCCAGCGACACACCCGACAGAATTCCAACTCCCGTCTACCCAGCAGACACCGTCCCCAACCCCCCTCCTTACTCGCTCTCTCCTCTGGTCAAGCTTTACAGGCGTATCCCTCTAAACATCCCCCTCAAAAATAATATCTCCTCCGAATCAAGCATTCCTGCAGTGGGAGGATGTCGAACAAGGATGCCCACCGTGGTCATTTATTCTGGAATCCTGACTCCGTGCCAGATCGAGCATTCCCGTTGGCCCTCCAGCTATAAAGGTCCCCCTTCAACAAACGGGCGCCCCGTCATTCCCTCTCGTCCCCTGCACCCTCTGGATATCTACTCTCCCACATGCAAGACCCGAAAAAAGAGATTGCCACCATCGTCACCAAGCTCTACACCACGCACAATGCGGACGAGCTGGAAGACACGGTCAAGAAGTACTTCGCACCAGATGCCAAGTTGTTTCACCCGCTGTGCACCGCCAGTTCCCGCAACGAGATTCTTGGTCTCTTTCAGTGGTATAGGCTTGCCAGCCCAGAGGCAGAAGTCACGGTCTCCAACATTTGTGAGTGTCCGGGTTTGAAGAATGGGTGCATGCGAGTTGACGCCGTGTGTATGTGCAGTGACCGATACCGAGAACAACGTTGTCGTTTTTGACGTTAGGGAAAAACTCAATGTCTGGTTCCTTCCCGTTCCGAGTAAAACTGGCAGGTGAGTCGACGTCCCTCTTTGGTTTTAAGGCGTTGATTAACCGCCGCTTTCTTGTAAAAAGGTTGGTCGTCCGGCTGCAGTTACGGAAATCAAACGGATTATATTCTATTGTGCGCGAGGATGACTTTGCCCATCCTATGGTAAGACTTGGTCATGAACATTGATTGTGACGCCATTGGTGACGATAATTTTTAGGACCAGATTGGGTTCTTGGCTTCGCCGCTCGTGCCTCTTGCCGCAGTCTACTACAGGCTTGGCTGTCTTCTCTCGAATTTGGGCGCGTGCGCCTTTAGGACCGTTGGATTAACTTCTGGTCTCAAGGGTGGCACCATTAACTATGCGGGGCTGATGGAAGCTGCAGGATTGGCCCGAAGGTCTGGCGACAAGCAAAAGAGCAGCGCGAAAGAGTAGGGTGGTGGTGAAATGTTTTTCTTGTATTAGAATAGATTTTGATCTGTAGTCGGAAATACCCCGAGTACTACTTGGACAATGCCATCGTGGTCATCGTTGACCCCCTCGTCGTCTATTCCGCCTGCCTCTGAGCAAGACTCGCACCTTCTCTCCCAGTCCTTGCCCTCTCCCGATCCCTTTGACGCATCGTCGCACATTTACACCGGTCCTGGTGGTCCTGATTTATCCCTCTCAGAACTCTCGTTATCGGATAAACCCCACAGTCGCGATGCGCCCCGCTTCAGCCTCCTCGCACCGCCCCCTCCACCCCTCCACCTTTCCCCCGAACAGAGCACGATATTAGAGGATGAAGATGGCGAGGGTGCTGAGGCCAACGAACACGATGAGGCCAACGATACCATGACGCAACATGCCCTTGCTGAAAAGGCTCGCGAAGAGAAGCTACAAAGCGATCTATTCATTCTCAAAAAACTCAATGCTTCGTTTGCGGTGCTCAACGATGCCCTCCAAGCATCCATGAGTGCGACTCAGGTGTGCCTCGGTGTACCCCTCCAAACCAGAGGCTGATGGATCCTCACAGCAAGTGGCGGAACAGCTGTCGCAGACGGACGCGCTGTTGGACAAGTATGCCAATATGCTCGCCAAGTCGGAGACGGTTACCCGCCTGATCTTTGACGAACGGTGGGGCGGCGCAGATGCCGTGAGTATGCCCGATGTGGAATCCCACCGCACCTGCTGACTCGACCCTCGTTAGGATGAGGCGGCGTTTGTCAAGGAACGCGAGGAAGCTCTCGAACGCATGCGAATAGAACGCGAGAGAGAAGAAGTGGCGAGGAGAGAAGCCGAGGAACGTGCACGCAGGGAGGCGGAGGAGGCTGCGCAGCGAGAAGCAGAAGAGCGTGCCAGACAGGAGGCGGCGGCGGCCCTTGCAGCCAAGGCTCCCGTCAGGGGTCGAGGCACTAGCGCTGTGAGTAGTGGTGTGAGGGGCGTCAGAGGGACGCGGGCGACTGCGACTGCTATGGCCTCTCGTACGAGCGCGAGGGGATCGGCCAGGACTGGTGCGCCATAATGTTTTCCTTTAATACTTTTGAATTGATACAGTGTCAGCGTCTGCGACATCATCTGCTGCCCCTCGCACGCGGTCGGCTAGTGCTACCGGCAGCGTTGGCGGCGGTGGGACTCGGCCAGCCTCTTCTGCAAGCAGAGGATCGGGTTTACCAAGAGGTGTTCCGAGGAGAGGCTGAGAGATCCAGACGTGTGCTGGGTATTGTGCCGCATCCGTTTTTGCAAGGCCATTTGGTTGCTCTGAGCTGGTCATCGATCGGCGTTTGCATGTTCGATATACAGCCCCAAGGTCGCCAAGTTACTCATTGAGACTTGGTAGCAATTCTGCGCTTTCATTAATGGAACACTTTCGCTCCCTTCATAGCGTGTAGTCGTGCGAGACTAGAAGCATGAACATTCTAAACTTCAAATCTATCCACCACAAACATCCCACCGCTTTGACTGTACAATATTCCACACGAAGCAAGACTCCCCAAGACGCTCGGATATATCTTACGCATTGCAACTGTAAATGTGAGGGGATGGTCGCCCACCAAATAGTACTCTGATACATGCGTGAGGTCAACTGGCGAAAGAAGAAAGGGGAAAAACAACAAACTCTGTAGCGTTTATTGGGACCATGGTGCCCTTGGAAATGGGCGAACGAACATCCAAGTCCGGCGCTATAGTCTTCTGCGGTACGTGCATGAACCCGGCATGATGAGAGCATCCCTGGGAAGGGGAAAGAACCCTGATGACGCTTGATCCATCATGGTTCTCCGAGTCAGGGCCGTACTCTGTAGGTCGTTCCACCGGAAGCTTCGTGTTGCGTTTGCGAGGACTTTCTGGCAGGGGGGTCAAACGCAACCCAAGGACTGGGGAGACGTCCTCAAGTTCCCGCTTTGGCAAGACGGGCACGGACATGCTTGGAGTGAGTCCAGATTGCCTCCCCCGTCCCATCGTGACGAATGATGTGTCCGCCAGTGCAATATGGGGATCGTCGACGTCGCTAGGAACAAGGGATTTTCCCTTTTTAGCTGGACTTGGCGATCGCGTCAATGGCCGGGGTTTGACTTTGTCAGGGTCAAAACGCGGAGGGCTCGGAAACCAAAAGCGAGAATCAACGCTCTGGATTTCGTCGAGGTCAGAGAGACTTCGATACTTTACACCCTTGTCCTTGGATGGACACTCCCGCGTACGTCTCGGAGACCTGGAGGCGCGTTCTCCAGCACCGAGACGCAAATCCGAGGACGAGGGTGCAAAGAAGAGCGAGCTAGGGTCTGATACTTCAAGTCGAAAAGACTCTCCACCACCTACTTCAGAAATAGATGGGTAGGGTCTCGAGGAGCTTGAATCGAACGTGAAGTGGGGGGATACTCGCGCAACAGGAGTGCTGCAAGCAACGTCATCTTCCCCGTACAATGACGCATATACTTGCGTGATCCCTGTCGGGGGTGATGAAGATTCTGTGTATGAATCTGTTGGGTTTCGCATCACCCGTCTGAACTCGGCAACACGAGAATGAGACAGCGGCGCGGTCGGTTCGTGGTTTTCGAGCTTCAAATGCAAGGGCGTCCTTAACAACGCAACTTCTTCGCTAAGCGGTGAAAGTGGTGCGTTTCTTGGCTCGTTAAAGTGCTCGTCTAGTTCCTCCTTGCCCGCATCTGGGTATGCCTTCACTTCACCTCTCGCCTTGGCAGCGTTGAACACACGGAGAGCTTCCTCTCTTGTGGCAAAGCCTTGATAGACTGCCCCTCTAGGGATGTTCCTAATCTTTGCCGCAGCTTCAATCCTGTCGAAGCACGACGCGTTGAACGCGAGTCAGAAACCGGTCGTTCGATATTCATCCTCGTCACGACGCGCCAAACTGCCGCGTCCTGCTGAGGGATGAGACACGCACCAACTCGAATATACCCCGGGTTCAGAGCCAATGGTGACTGCGTAATATTTTCCCATTCCAAGTTGCAAAAAAGGTGAGGAACCGAATCACTAGTGGTCGTTTGGGAGGACAGGAGGTTATTAATTTGTGTTCAACGAGTCCATCGCTAATTAATCACCTCTACGTAAAGTCGCTTAAAAAGCGCACTTGGAGCCCCAAGTGTCCTCAGTCTTTGGTAGTATCATTAGGTTATTCAATTAGGAAAATGCGTCACGACAACACAACACGATCAGACTATTGTGACACTCAAAGATGCCAGCGAAACAAGTAGCATTCTCTATAACTTCAAAGTACTCCGTCATACAGCTATGTACCCACCGCGACTCGACCGTCGCATCCGTACATTCGAACATAGGTGCGCAACGACGTCTTGCAACATGTAAGGCACTTCTCTCCAAAAGTCTCGATGTCTGCTGTGAATTCAGCCAAGATAGCGCATGTAATATAGCCAACTCACGGTATTAAATCCCAGCCACGCGCCCCATATGTAGAATAGTTGTAGTATGCCCCCAAGACAAAATATGCGGCAAATGCAAGGATAAGCCTGTCGATAGGACCAGGTAAGCTTTACAGAGCGCCCAAGAAGTCCGTACTTACATGAGGAAGAAGAATCCAAGACCATTCCCAACACTCTCGATTGGTGTGTCCTTTTCCTTACCGCCGCCGCCACTACTCTCATCCTCTTTCGGCGTCTCAGTAGTCCCGCATGCAGCGGACGAACTCCATTCCACTAGAGCCTCCCCGTTTTCATAAGATGAAAATTGTGGATCGGTCGTAGATTCAGCACACGTTAATGAGATCTTGAGGGACTGCGGGACCGAGTTTGAATTGGATGGTGGGTAGGAGGCACCACGGAACGTTATGACAATCCCCTCGGGTGCTAGACAGTTAAATTAGGTTCGGTGAAAACGACGAGGCTATGTGTTGACCATACATGAAGATGCAGAGGTTTCGACGTTGAGATCCGGTGATTGTGCAAGAGTTACGACTGCAGTGATACGATCAGGGCTGTCCCCCTTTTGGTTTATTGTGGTCAGGCATGCCCTTGTACCGGAGGGACACTACACCAGGGGCTGCGGTCAACGGGGAAGGCTGTTTTGCTTCAAGCATACCTGGTCTTCTGCGACTCTGCCCTCCACCACTGTCAGGTCCGCACACAAATCGAACCTCAGCTCATCTACATAGGAACTCGGGGGCGAATCCCTCTTTCGAGTCAGAACGTGGGTCCCTCCGAGCTCGGATAAATCGTAATTCAGCTCTCCGACAGAGAAATGGCAGTCTTGTGCAGCGGCGTGGAAGGTGGTAGAAAGCAATAACATCAACGAAAATAACTGCAGGCTGTAAATTCTTTCTGGTCTTCTGCGTACCGCCATTTTGAAGTCGAGAGCGAAACCGGTTCAGTGTGCAGAGGCGGCTGAGCGAACCCAGTCTGAATCTTAGTGATTACATAAGACACGCGTGAACGCGTAAGGGTGTCGGATTAGGCAAAAGGTACAAAGCACTGGCTTGACCTTGGACAACGACCATCCAGGAAGTTGCTATTGGAGCCATGGCAGGTCTAGAGGAGCTTATCCGTCTCATTTACCACGAGACTCAACAACCTGGGTCAATGCTTTGTGCTCAACATGCATTGAACTCGCTACTCCGTACGTCGCCCGCAGCACTCGACATTGATCAACTATATTCACAAAAGGTTGTGTTGCACGACAGAGGGAAACTATGTTAGTAATATTTCAGAACACTCTTTATCACATCACCCACCTGATCAGCCTAGTTCACTGCCCCGGATCTCTCTGAGCTTGCACGCCACCTGGATGATCTTGAGCAGAGTTACAACGAGGATATCAGGGGCCATGCCAGTACAAACATGGATGATACAGGTATCTATATGAGTATATATAGCTGAAAAATTCTCATCACTTTCCTAGGGTTTTTCTCTGTGCAGGTCCTTGAAAATGCACTCCATGTATGGGGTCTAAGGTGGGAACATCTAACGGGTTTATGTATGTATCCTCACCACACCCGTAGTCTTGTTCGGTGGCGTTCAGAGCAAATGAAGCCGTATCACGATCGACCACAGTAAGGATGTTTGACATGCACATTACTACCCAAACTCATAGTAGCCCGTAGCGCCCAGCTCGCCTTTGTGCTGAATCAGAATCAGCATTGGTACACCCTTCGCCGTTTTGGTCTCCCAGGAGAAAATAGTCATTGGTTCAATTTAGACTCGTCCAGGCCATCTCCTCAATGGGTCAGCAAAACATATCTGGGCATGTTTCTCCAACAGGCAGAGCGGAATGGTCAGTCAACCAGCTTGACTTGGATCTCAGCTATGCTAATAAGCTACAGGCTATTCTATATTTACCGTAGTACCGTTCGACCCCTCGAATTCGCACCCTCTCCCTCACATCGATGCGGACGATGTTGCGTCGACTCTTCCTGAGCCATCTACATCTTCGTCAAGGCCGCGACACTCTTCCTCATCTGAGCCAGGTTTCGAGGATGAAGACATGGAACTCCAGGCGGCGTTACAAGCATCGTTGGCTGATACGGTGCAAGGAAGCAATACAAGCAGTGGTGGTGGTTTCAATAGGGCGGAAAACTACCCATCGCCTGTAATCCCCACTTCTCGTACTTTTCCGGGATTCCCTCCAGAATTCGCATCTTCTGCGCGAGGAAGTACAAGTGGGGACCGACTGCGCATTCCCCCCAACCAAGATCCTTATGGCAACGCTGATATTGATCCTGTCAGCGCGTCCATGGAAAGAAACCGGATCATCATGGAGAGGATGCGTCAGCAGCAGGAAGCGGCCTTGCGAGAACAATACGAGGAGGAGATTGAGCGGTTTGAGCGAGTCCAAGGACATTATTCACGTCGACGCAGAGAAGTTGATTCCGAGGACGAAAATGAGCTACTTGGACGCGCAATGGAAGAGTCACTTGGTAAACACCCTCACAGAGGTGACGACGCAGAGATCTCGGAGATTGATGACGAGGAAGACTACGACCCGCCTGCACCAAGAATAAGTGTCCAGTCGATGGATAGAGTTTACGACGATGACGATGCAGAATTGCAGGCAGCCCTCAAAGCGTCTCTGGAGACTGTGCCACCTGGCTTCACTTTACCCCCGAGCTCTCAACCTCTGCCACCACAGCGGTTGACAAACGTGGCCCCGAGTACGGAGATACCCACCAGTCAAACTGTGGAGGGTAGCGAGGCTGGTACAGAGACTGAAACAGAGACAGAGACAGACGCGGAAGGCGTGAGTGGTGGACCGGCCCAGGCAGTGAGGGAGGAAGTCAGCATAGAAGAAATGCGCAGACGTAGGCTGGCGAGATTTGGAGGTTAAGGATGTATTGGGGTGACCGATTTACCAGCTCAAGTAGATCCCAATTCAACATCTTTCTATGAATGGTTGGACATTCAATACTAGGGAAACCATGGCGTTCAAGTCAGTATTGTCAGGATTAACCTAGTAGTTTACAGTTGCAGCAAGTCCGATGGGGTAATGTACATACACTAAACGTTGCATCAGAGTAGTCGAGTTTGTTGGTAGCTGGTGGGAGCAAAAGGTTTTAACTATTTCCGATTCATTGATGTACAATCAAAACTCTGGTGACAGCGGAGACTCTTGGTCCCTGCTTTGCTGATGTATCCGGGCGAACCGCAAGTAACGCGAAAATCGGTTTGGTGTCGTTGGCGTACTCGCCTCGCTATTACGATTGGCTAGAGTTGCCCCCTCTCCAGATATGATCGTCTCTAGCGCCCGAAAATCTATTTGGCGGTTGTAATGAAACTTTTGTTCAACACTTGGCAGAGTTCCACCTTACCTTGTCGACAAATTGGGCAGGAAGCAGAGAGTTCAAGCAGCCAAGGGTCCACGCAGGACTGATGGAATCGGTGCTTTCCTTCGCATGGTAACACTCGTAGATCATCTCCTTCCTCAAAGTCAACAATACAGATCGGACACGTCTCTCGTCCGATCGAGTCTGGCATTGGATCGATTTCACGTGGAAGAATGGGCAGGCGTAGCTTTCCGTGTTCCTCGGTGGCCGTTTTAGATGACAGGCCAGCTGGGTCCGTCCCTTCAGATACCAGATTGTGCTTGCTTGCCTCTTGACCAGTCGTGGAAGAAACTATGCCTTCCTGAAAATCAAGATGGTGCTGGCCATGCTCCGCCATAGGGCTTAGCTGTGTTAGGCGCACAGAGTTGGGGAGGGGTACAGAGAGGTCGGACTCGTTCCCCATAGGGGCTGACTCGATGTCTTTGTGACGAGGAAGGCTAGATTCTCGATCGTCTCCGGACGATCTGAATTTGACAATCGGGAATGTATCCAAGATCGCTCTACCAAGCCCCCCTGCCCGGCTTTGTCCACCTCCGAGCATAGGATCTGCGGCACGCGGGCCATATCTCTCTGGGTATCGGATAGCCCTAATAGCCTGTGTAAACGTGAGCGCCTGCACTGTTGCTCGTTCAAGGTGACGTACCCCGGATACAATCACAGCACAGAATAAAGCGGATACACAGCCCGTTATAACATACAGAACTATCCTGAAAAGAGATCAGGAGCATCCAACCGCTCGAGTGAGTTCCTTACATGGCAATTCCCGTGTCACCGCTTGCGGAGCTTGTCGACGCGCCCGTTGTACTTGTACTAGAATTCCCATCAAATATACCAGGACCGCTTGTATTGGAGGTTGACAGAGTAGCAAAAAGGAAACCCGGAGCCACCGGATAGCCCAATGTGAACGTGCTGTTGACCAATCCCGCGGCATCATTCAACATCGAGGCATTGAAGTATCCGTAATAAGACTCGCTAGACACCCCGAACTGGCCAAATTCGTATTCAATATGCCTGAGAGATATCAAGTCTTTGGTAATAGCTGAGTGGGGACTTGGAGAAAACAAACCGAGAAGTGTCCAAGTTCTGTGTCGTAAAGACATTCAAAATTGAATTTTGGTAACCTGGATTGATCACACACGATTCTGAGTAGAGAGAGTATAATATCTGGCTCGGTAGATCATGAAGGGAGCAACATCGCAAAAGGAGTCACACTTACCGCCGATTTTGCGCCACGCTCCTTGGCCATGGCGAGAACATCCACTTCACTGGACGGGTCTGTCGTGTTGTCATCACAAGTCACAAAAGCAACCCATGGCGTGGTTGCTACAACGATCCACACTCAATAGCGATATCGTATTCGAGCGCGTGCACGCACTGGTTTCATTACCGGCGCTATCCTCTGTGAAATGGACGAGAACGCCCTGCAACAGTATCAACAAAGCGAGGGTGAAACAACATTTAGATGCACTTGGACGGCGTCACTACCACCGGGCATAGAACCGACTGGCTGTCCGACAACATACTCCCAGTCAGACCTGGAAGACGGAAATCACATCAGACTGTCGGCAGGAGAGTGAGTAAATATTAGCTTACCCATTCGTGTACCATTGTAGATGAAGTATGGACGTATTAAATGCCTGAACGGTTGAATTGGAAGGCTGAGCAGGTACATAACCGCGCACGCCTAGCGCATGAAAGGGTATCAATAGCACAGGTAGGGCAAGGGCGAGGAAGGAACTCTGCAAGGCCATGGGTGCTCGGAGACAGATGGCTCTGCCTCGACCTCGATGGAGAGGGAAGCGAGTTGACGTTGTACCTTGAGCTTTGGGCGTGCTGCATTACTATTAGTACTATTATTAATGAACCCACCGCAAAACGCGTGTTGATCACGCAGATCGGCTAAACCCGTCCAAGTGTTCAAAGTTTACAAGGTATACATTGTACAGAATCTCTTTATAGGTCCTAATTAACCTTCGTGGACGACCTCCTTAACAGCAGCAGCAAAAATCTCACATCCCCTCTCAAGGTCAGCCTGCGAAATGTTCAGAGGTGGAATAAACCTGATGACTTCGTACACCGAAGTCGTCAGGATTAACAAGCCCTTGTCCATACACCGTCTCGCCACGCGGGCTGCGAGGCTTTTTGGAGCCGACAGACTCAAGGCAGGATCTCCCGTCGGGTATGACGGGGATGCAAACTCAACAGCAATCATCAACCCAGTTCCGCGGACATCCACAATATTTGACATGACTGCAGGGTCATTGCGGAGACGATTTAATGATGCCAACAGTTCTTCCGATCTGGAAAGAAGAAACGTAAGTAGAACCCACAAACATACACAGAGGAGATCATTTACCGCACAGCAACGTTATCCAAAACCTTCTCTTCTTCAAAGGCCTCGGTTACAGCCACCGCAGCCGCGCAGGAGACAGGGTTACCGGCGTATGTACCACCCTGTGAGACGAGGTAAGCCAATAAGGTAGAACAGCGGGAGGTGTTTGCACCATCGAGCCAGGTTTCAACTTGTCTGTGAGATCCTTTCGGCTGACCACAGCACTCAGTGGGAATCCATTTGCTAGACCCTTTGTCCTATCAAGTCAGCGACGTCAGGATCTGATCGACTCGAGAATCTGACCTTGGCCATTGTCATGATGTCTGGGCGAACACCACTGTATTCAATGTTGAAAAGTTTACCTGTCCTGCCAAATCCACTCTGGACTTCATCGATTACGAGCAGGATGCCGTGCTCATCACAAATCCTCCGAACACCTTGCAAAAAGGCAGGTGGGGCCTGAACATAACCCCCCTCACCCAATACCGGCTCGATCATGATAGCAGCGGTATCATTCGGTGCAGATTGTTGTTTCAATACGAGTTCCAGCTGGTAGAGTGACAGTCTGACAAGTTCTTCTTCGCTGGTGTTCCGCGGAAGTCCAAGTTGATGCCAATAAGGAAACGGTGCGCTGAACGCGCCAGGCTGAACATGATGAAAATATGTAAGTTAGCTGTTCGGTAAAGCGACCCACCATCAAGGGGAAGAAACCTTGGCTGTACACAGTCTTGCTCTTCGTAACCGCCATAGCGCCGTAAGTGCGACCATGATATCCACCTATGGTGAGATAGTGAATGGAAGGTAGAAGGCAGGGACAACACTTGGTGCATACCCTGCATGCTGATGATATTCTGCCTTGCGGTGATCAAGCGCGCCATCTTGATGGTTGCTTCGATAGCCTCCGAGCCCGAGTTCCAAAAGTAGAATGAATCCAGCGAGCGGTCAGGCATGACTGGTAAAAGCTTCTCGATGAGACGGAGGTACGGGAGGTGGAAAGCAATGCTGCACTAAAAAGATATCAGAATACGAGGGACGGTGAGACATGGAACTAACTTGGCCGTGAACGAGGTTTGTGCATTGGTCCGCGGCAGCTTTGCTGACCTTTGGGTGACAGTGGCCTTGATATGACTGTTGGCTAGGGCTGTCGGACAAAGTAAAGACCACAGACGCACCAAGGTTAGTGACACCAATCCCACAGCTGAAATCAAGAACGCGTCGTCCGTCCTCAAAACTGAGGTACGAGCCCTCTCCTTTGCTCATGACTCCCTCAGTTAATCGACCAATGCCTGCAGTGACATGGTGTTGACCAAACTTGACTAGATCATTGGAGGAGGTTGCTATGGCCCTCGTATCTGGTTTGAACCGAACAGAGCGAGTTGCGGAAAATCCTCGAACCCTAAAGTGAACGATGATAAAGGGACCTGAGAGTCTGCATGTTAACGGACGTACAGTGCATGAGCAGAGGTATTAGTTCTAATTCGTAACATGATGTGGGTTGCGAATCAACTCAATAAACAAGTGAACAAGTAATGATTCATACACTAGTACATAATTATTCCAGTAAAACATCCCCTCGTTGTCAGAGCAAGTTGCCGATGGGAACCAGTCCATCAAAGCCGTTCAGATCCTTATCGTACACCACATGTCCCCGCAGAATCGTCTGTTGCACAACCCCTTTGAGGATGAGTCCTTCATACGGAGAGAACTTGTTCTTGAAGTGCAATTGTTCCTTCGACACCTACAGTGGTCGCGTCAGAGGAGGGCAAAGCATGCGCAACCTGTAATCAATCTGCACCTTGAACTCTGCTTCCGAATCCCAGATCACAAGGTCCCCGTCAAACCCCACAGCTAACGAACCTTTAACTGCACCGAGTCCCGCGTGCTCTGCCGTCCATTTGCTCATCCAATCAACAATCTGGCTGAGCGTGGCGCCTCTCTGTGGCTTCCTACCTTCGGTCCACAGTAGACTCAAACCAAGACCTAGACTGTTAATTCCTCCCCACGCTCCCATGATATCCCCTTCTGCAACTTTCTTTAGTTCCAGAATGCAGGGGCTATGATCGGATACCACACAATCGATATCTCCCTCCAGCAGAGCTTCCCAGAGCCGATTGCGATTGGATTCATCACGAATCGGAGGACAGCACTTGAACTCGGGGCGTCCGTTTGGAATGTCATTCGCAGAGACGCATAAGTAGTGAAAACATGTTTCCACTGTCAATTTCAGTCCCTTTTCTCTTGCAGCCCGGATGATTCCAAGGGCAGAAGATGCAGAGAGATGTACGATGTGACAGCGGAGCGATGGGTACATTTCTTGAAGACGTGTGACCAAAGTGATAGCATTTACTTCCAGATCCTCAGGTCGTGAAGCCAGGAAGGTTTCATAAAGGGTTGGATTAGATGAGGATTGTGAAGTTGAGGAAGTAATTGGGTTCTCCAGTTCCGCGTGAAATAACAGGACTGTCGGCGCATGCTGGACTGTTGTAAGATCACCGCAGTCGTGTTTTGCTGGATTCCCTGACCTCTATTTCTTTCATGTGACTCCGCAGGTCGCGCTCCGAGACGCAAGGGAATTCCTAGGCACATGCTAATGGGCGTCATATTTTTCATGAAAGCACACATTGTACCTCTACTCCGCTCTCTATCACGAAGCACTTGAAGCCTTTGACTCCGCAGCTGATAA
>JBBPUD010000346.1:0-25761 GCA_038094475.1 Phylloporus aff. rhodophaeus
GATCCACAGACGGGCTGCGGCTTCATTCTACGGGGACAGCCGTGTGATGAGCCTGTCTCTTCACATGATTAGAACATACCTTTCGTGGAACGAGATCCTCCAAGACACAAAGATGGCGATAAAGCGTATCCGCAGACCAGAGTTCATCCGCTCCATCAGAATCTGTATCGACCGCACGAGATTTTGCGTCAGACTTTAATCCAAGGAAGCCAGAACGAGAGATGTTCATCTTCTCCAAATGGGCATGCGTCATGCTCGAGAACGAGTAACTCTGGCTCAATCTGTCAGATAGCAGCGTCAACGGCGTCACTTGTACATACCTGTGGGGCATCAACCTTCGATTGCAGCTTTTCAAGGAGTGCTTCCATCATTCCGCTGACCTCCGCGTCGTCCGTGTCTTCCGCATTCTCTTCTCGCGTTTTGTCCAGCAGGGTTTTCATGCTCGTCACAACTGCCATGAGCTCTACGCCGGTCAGACCAGATCTCTTTCGTTTTGGAGCCATCGTCGAAACAATGAGGTGGAGGTGGAGGTGGAGGTAAAAGCGCGACGACGAGTAAAACTCCGCTTCAATCCAAAATCACTGCCACTCCCATTTTTGGGCCTATACTAGTGTTGTTGGCAAAAGGCTGCCAGCCTGCCATTGGCAATTGCCAGTGTGGCAATTGCCTGGCAGGTACTGCTCTGCCTGGCAGATCATGGCAGAAGTATTGACAAGCGTAGGGACAAAATGTAGCTATAGCCACACAATTTGATTGCTGTCAGTACACTGTCAATGAGTTCTTGCTCTAGAAATTCAGCGGGTAGACTGCCCCCCAAAATCCTCACAGATCACTTCACTCAGCTCGAGAAACTCAACAACAAATCCAATCATTGGTTCTATTATTGTGACTCCAATGGACCTGGTGCCCACATAGAAAATCGTGACAACAAACCACTCAAGCACCTCACTGATCCAACGAAATGCCCAAATGCACTGCAATCAGCACATACTGCTGCTCGTACCTACCTTGCCTCAAAGACATTTGATTTAGAGGCTCAAGGTCATGACCCAAATGCTGAACCCAACACAGTGGTGGAGAGTGTAGTGGCTATGGGCAAACAAGGTCAATTAGAGTCTGCAGTGCACCCAACCAAAATTCTCAAGTGTTCGAATGGGACAATCCTTGCATACACCGACCCCGTGCTCACAGCCACACAACAGGAACATGCTAATGTGAAGCTATTCCAGTACATTCAGCATTTTTCAGGAAAAGTTTGAAACACTGACCATAGTTGTCTAGGTTCATTGTTCATGCCAATGTCCCACTATTAGTGACAGAGAACAAGTTCTTCCACAACTTTGTGAATGAGATCCACCCTGCTTATGATGTCCCATCTCACTATGTGCTGTCATACTCCACTATGGATGCAGAACTTGCTTGGGTTCAGCTAGAAGAAATCAGCTACCTCAAGACAAGGAAAAGGCTCACTTTCCTTCTTGATGGATGGGAGGATATGCTTGGGCACAGTTTGTATGGGTCGCTCACAGGAGAAGTCAACCAGTGCCCTGTTGTACTCAAGCTCACTGATATGATGGGACAGCATGGTTCTGCCGACTGACTCCTTGAGGTGTCTTTGCAAGCACTGAAAATGATGGAGGTTGAGGATGGAAAAAACTTTGTTGCGATCACTACAGACAATTCCATGGTAATGAAGGCTTTCCAGAACAAAATGAGAGGGCAATTTTACTGGATTCTTGTATGTCACTTGAATCAAGAATCTAAGAAAGCAATTGAATTATTTACTCTTGGCATATTAGACCTTTCCATGCTTTCTTCATGGGCTCAACACGATTATTGGGGATGTATGTTCCCACCCATGGATGAAACAAAATATTACTAAGGCCACACGGGTTGTAACCTTCTTCAATGCATCACACTACTGGGGTGGTCAGCTGAAAGAAGAGGTGAAAAAATATAATGTGACCCGTATGCTGAAGAAGAATTGTAAATCACGCTGGTATACTTTGATTTTGCAATCCATGAGTGTTTGGGATCATCAGTAAGTATTGATTTCTATTGGATAGGACTACATCTGATAGCTAATCTTATTCCAAATGAGTACTCTCAAATATCTGTGTGCGACCAGAGGTGATGAGAAGAATAGATGGATTCTCACCAATTCCAAAAGCAGTCAATGATATTGTAATCTGTGATCCTGAATTCTGGCCAGCATTGGAGCAGCTCATCAAGACTATGAAGCCCCTTGTTGATATGATTGGAAACTGTGAGACCTGGGAGGCATCACTTGCATCCTGCATGCTTAAGCTTATTCGATGTGCCAAAAAGATGTCTCAGCTTACACTCGATGACAGTGACAACACTGGCTTCTGGCTACATGTCAAACATGTTTTTAACCTTCGGTTTCATGCCATGAACACAGAACATCATTCTCTCGCATTGTTTCTCCATCCAATGTGCCAAAAACTTGCCATCTCACAGGCAGCCAGTGGATGGAGCTTCATGTTCATGGTTACAATGGCCCTATCTATTGCTAAGCAATGGTGTTGGGGTGAAGACGAAGCTAAGAACTATCAAGGCTAGAACAAAGGCAGCAATTGCCTAACTAAGGTAAGGTAAATATGATGGCTAAAGTGATAAAGGAAAGTCCTCACCTCAGGAGTGCTACCAAAGTAGAGACACAACTGAGGTGGGACTGAGAAGTTCAAAGGGTTAAAATACCTCTAAGACATGTGCTCACTTAACTCCGGAAAACTCCAGAGTGGAGTAGGCGAAACTAGGTGGTTCGCATCTGGAAGAGTGAAAGGGCACAGCAGCGCATGGTTGGGATGAGTAGGAGCGCCACCACGCTGCATGCACGAGGATGTACTATACTATAAATGTATGAAATTAGTCTGGAAGAAGAAAACCAAAGATTTGAAAAGATCGCTCTGGAGTTGTCGTGTGATAGACTCTGGAGTTACCGGAGTTGTAATTTGACAAGAACCTGGTCCATAATCCTAAGGAGTATCAGAAGTGCACTGGTCCCTTTGCTGGTGATGAGGCAGATGTACTTGACTGGTGGGAATCCCTTCCTGTTAGTGCAAAGCAATGCCCTCTAAAAGCAATGGTGGTCATCCTCCATTCCATCATCCCACATGCAGCTAATGTGGAGTGATACTTCTGCAGTCTTGGTGGCACGCAAACAGCAAAGCACTGCAATCTTACTGTCGACAATTTTGAAGTGCTAAGCAAGCTATGTGCAAGCTATTGCAATTACTTGTACAAGATGGATCGTGCAGCTGGCAAATCAGCTCACTGCAAGCATGCACATATGCATACATAGCTGCAACAAGGTCTTAACATTGAACTTGTCAATGATTTGGCCGAAACATTCACCTGGCTGCCACCATTAGTCACTGAGAATAAAGCAGACGAAACAGCCAATTACTTGGCTGGCCCAGAGTCCATCACTGATGTGGACCTAGTTGAAGCATTTGAAAGTGTCAATTGCAAGCAAGCTGAAACAGAGGCTGTACAAACAATACATCCAGATATCGAGCTTGATGGAAATGAGGTCTTGGAGGGACATGTTTACGATTTTGATGAATTGGAGGTGGTCAACTGTTATGCTTAGTCCCGGGTAGGGCCTTAACGTAGACCTTTGGTAGCTTGATTGAGGTTTTAGGAAGTCCTAAGACTTAGTTGCTGCAATGTATGAACAAAGCAGAATCAATGGGCAAAGCTAGTAGCCCAGGAGTTCAGAGTCAAGGGAATTGATTGAAGTAAAGGTAAGATCTAGCTTAGGGTACAAGTATTTGAGACGATGGTTTATATAGTAGATGGAATGCGCAGCAACGCTAGAAAAGGGAAGTAGTGTGATATAGGAAGAATTATATGATTGGTTGTTGAGAATAGATCAAGAAAATAAGAACTAAAACGAGAACAAGGAAAACACAGCCCTTGATGGCTGTCAACGAAACAACTGTTCAAGTAGTCAATAGTCCGATCAGGTGAGATGCCAATAGAGCAACATGACGACGAAGGATAAAGAAAAGAACAGACCACCAGCCCACATCTCTCACATGTCTTGATAAACAAATCATAACATTACCCCCTTAGTATGTAAGAAGTCTCCATACTTCCTTAGATCAAGTAGGTCCAGTTGTGGTTAGTCACAGACTGACACTCCTGTTTTGCTTCCGGCGTTATCATCATCTGCCAAATCATCATCAGTGTGATTGATTAGAGCAGGCCCCCTTTCTGTGTCAGTGAGATCAATTTCTAGTTTGGCAACTTGAATGGAGAGGGGCTGCAGAGAGGTGATGATGGAAGAAGCCAGAGTATCGATGAAAGTGGTGGTAATGTCAACTGAGGAGGCATTAGAGGGGGAGGTGGATTGGGGATTGGATAGCAATCCTTGCCAATTGACTCGAACATGACAAAGCTGTGTGTCTGGGTTGGGTATGATAGGGATCAGTACCCGAAAGGGCAAGTTGGGATCGTATTGTCAAGATCTGATGTCCTTAACATAGTTGCAGTAGGAACAATTGGAGAAAGGACATCTTCCCTGATAACTATGTCCGATCCAGTGACACGTAATGCAGGCATGGTCGTTCATGGAGTGGTCAAGGAGAATAGGACCAAAGGGGTGAGCAGTGAGACGGACATAAGCGAGTTGCTCAGATTCAAAGAACTGATTGGACGTGTGAAAATGAAGTTGTTGGAGGTGATGGAAATTGGCAGCAACAATCAAGTCGTTGATACCAGCCTTGTGTGGCACTACAAGGATTCCCATTTATTGTTCCTCATAAATATCGTGAAGCATCCCCCCTAACACAGTTGGAGCTTAGACCATGTTTTCTATGACCAGAGTGATGAGTGAGAGACGGGCGTTTTGGTAGTACATGTGAATGAGTCCATCTAGGATAGAGTTCTTTTCAACGAGGGTGTTGATGCAGGAGGAGAGATGAGAATCTTCTAGGAACATGATGATGACTCGAAGGTCCTGGTCGTCGATGTCAGGTCCATGTTTGTAAGCAGTGTTGGGTACCTGTGGGGTTCCAGGAGAGGAGGTGGGTATAGGGGTATAAACCATTTTTACAAAGTCAAAGTGCAATGGAGAGGAATCGGGTGAAGGTGAACTCTGATGGAGGGAAGGTACTGGGATGAACCCGTTTATAATCGTCAAGGATGTCCTTGGCATTTCCTAGGTTACATTCTGGTTCCCACAAGTTATCAGATGATGGATAGCCTTTCATTTGATCAAGAATTCCTGTCGTCTTGGAGATCCTCTATGCCTTAGAACTGCCTTAACTTTATATTATTCCTCGCCAGAGATTAGGTCAGGGGGTGGCATGGGAAAGTTTGGGCCATGCACATGGTTTTCATGATATGGTGATAGGAGTGATGCGTGGAACATATTGTGAATCTTCCAGGTTTTTGGTAGTTGTAGTTTGTACATGACAGGGGACAACATTTCAGTGATGGTGAAGGGGCCTTCTCGTTTAGGAGCGAATTTGGGATTGGGAATGGATCATTGGAGATTTCATGCCTTGAGCCAGACTTTGTCTCCTTTCCTAAATGGAGTGAATGTCCCTTTGGTTTGTGATTTCATCACCTGCTGTGCCAAAGCATGTGCTGCCAGTGCTTTGTCCCTGGCTGTGGACAAGACTTTGATCTGATCTTCCACCTTTGGTATGTTTGACTCAGCTGAGATGGTGGGGATACAGTGGGGTTCATATCCCATCATCAGGTAGAATGGAGATTGCGAGGTGACAGAATAAGGGCGGTGATTATGTGTAAACTCCATCATGTCAATGTGTTTGCTCTATGTGGTAGGTTGATTTCCGCAATAGATGTGTAAGTAGGTTTCAATTTCTTGATTGACATGTTTTGTTTCTCCATCTGTCTGAGGGTGATATGGGGTGAAAAGGGAGATATCATATTTGAGGAGTCGTCCTAGTTCCTTGGTGAACTGAGAGGTGAATTGGGGACCATGATCAGAGATGATTTTATTGTAGAGTCCGAATTGTTTGAATACTTTCTTGTAAAAGAGAAGGACAATGCCTTCCGCTGTGATGGTTTTCTTAGTGGGGCATAGGATTACCCCCTTAGTAAGTCCATGGTCAACCACAACCAAAAGGGAATCAAAGCCAGCAAATAGGGAGATCGGTGATTAGATCACAAGAGATCTGTTGGAAGGGTTGGGAAGAAGAGGAGGAAATGGGGATTGGTGGTGGTTGAGTGGGATGGGTATTGGACTTATTCTGTTGACATATGGTGCATCCGGTCACATATTTGTGCACCATAGTGGCCAGACCAGGCCACCAATATTCTCGAGAAACGAGTTGTCAAGTTTTGAGATTTCCTGGATGTCCTGCTGATGGATGATCATGGTGTTGGGCAATGATATCTTTTTGTAGTGTTCCCTCAGGAGGAATGTAAATCCTTCCTTGATATAGCAATACACCATCGGTGAATTGCCAATCAGAGAGTCAGGATCTAAACTTGGAGGGAAGTCCTTCCATTGCCTGTAGTGTATCTAATATGAAAGGATCGGAGGTTGAAGAGGCACGGAGTCAATCATGGAATGAGGTATTGATAAAATGGATGAATAGATAAGTGGGGAGGAGAGTGATGTCGTCATTGTCATTGTCAGTAGGGGGCATCAAATCTGGTTGTCTGGACAATGCATCTGGTGCCATGAGTGCTTTTCCTGGGACATGGTCGATATGAAGGTCAAAGTCCACAAGATCAAGCATCCAATGGGCTTGTAGTTGGTTCAACTTTTGGGGTTGATGGAAGTAGGTGAGGTTTTTGTGATCTGTCCATACATGCCTCCATGCTTGTAGGACACGAATAACTGCTAAAAGTTCTCGATTGTAGATGGCATAGTTTTGTTCAGTGCCAGTCACCATTTCCATCTTGTTGGAGCAGTACTTCTCCTGAAGCATGTTTGGATGTGTCGGTGGCAATTGCAAAGGACCGGGAGACGTCTGGGAAGGCAAGGACAGGCTCTGATGTGAAGATTGTTTTGAGATTGTTAAAAGCTTTGGTGCATGCATCTGTCCATGCCCAGGGAGCATCCTTTTTTGTGAGGTCCAGGAGAGGTCGTGCAATGTTGGAGTAATGGGGAATGAATCGTCAGTAGAAGTTGGTGAAGCCTAAGAACGACTGAATATCTTTAACTTTAGTTGGTGTTGGCCACTTGTTGATTCCTTTAAGTTTCGTAGGATCCATGGTGATCTATCCTGGTTGAATGATCATGCCCAGATAGTCTACTTCTCGGATGTTGAACTGACATTTCTCCAGCTTGAGATATAGGTCTAACTCTCTTATTCGTTGAAGAACTCTTTTGATTCGTTCAATGTGAGTTTGTTCATCGGGAGAGAAGATTAGAAGATTGTTCATGTAGATGACCAACCATCCTTCAGTGATGAGATTGTGGAAGGAGTCATTCATGAATCATTGGAACGTGGGAGGGGAATTAGTCATGCTACTGTAAAGAACATGACCATTGGTTCAAAAAGCCCTTTGTGAGTGATGAAGGCAGCTTTCCATTGATCTCCATCTTTGATTCAAACATTGTTGTATCTCCATCGGACATCAAATTTAGTGAAGATTTTAGCATCTTTGAGTTTGTCCATGAGGTTGGAGATCAAGGGAAGAGGGTATGCATCTTGGACTGTGTGTTCATTGAGGTAACAGTAGTCCTGGCAGGGTTGGAGTCCTCTGTCTTGCTTCTTGACAAAGAAGAAAGGAGATGCTTGTGGGGAGGTCGAAGGTCTGATCTTCCTTGCCACTAGGTTTTCCTCAATAAAATCCTCTGTCACCTTCCTTTCATCGGGGGATAAGGGGTAGATTTTTGCAATCTTTGGAGTGAAGGAGTCTTTGAGGTTGATGGGATGGTCATACGGTCATGATGGGGGAAGATGGTTGGTAGACTCTTTTTGGAAAATGGAGGTGAATTCCCAGTACTCCTCTGGTAGTTTGGTCTTCTTCTTCATCTCATCCATGGCCAATTGGGTAGACATGGTAGTCTTTCCAATGGTACGTTCTAATTTCTTGGTCACGGCCGAAGTGAGGAAGAAGTGAGATGCTGATTTTTGAATTTGTTGAAAAGCATAAGTGGAATATGCTCTTTGAAGATATCCATCCGGTGTTTCTTTTCCATTAAAGGGATTTATCCTTTCTACCAATCCTTTTTGGGATTTGGACGATGAAGTCTCTGGGGATCATTTTCCTAGGCTGTGTCCAACTGATGAAGCATGAATGAAGTATAAATTTTTAGATTTGTCCTTCTCCTGGTCAATATTTATCGTCTTCTTCTTCCAATCAATTATTGGGTTTGCCTTTTGAAACCAAGGCATGCCGAGAATAGCATTTTCTCATCCAAGGTGCATCACATAAAAGAACACCTTTCGTGTTACCATTGCTAGGCAGATGTAAAGAGTGACTCCAAATCTGATAAGGCCTTTGCTATTTTGAGTTTGGTTGGCATTTCATACAACAAAGGGGGAGTTCAGTTTCTCAAGTGGAATTTTGTGTTTGTGAACAAAGTCCCAATCAATGCATGAGATGTCTGCTCCAGAGTCTAAGAGAGCAGTGGTGTTGATGACTTTCAATGTTTGGTTCAGGCAGATGAGTGAAGCTGGTGCAAGAAGGGCTCTAGATTTGCTATCTGCTAGTATTACAGGGGAACATTGTGTCGAGATGGAGGATCCTTGCATCAAGTAAGGTCCTCCTTTCAAAAATCCTGTTTGAATGTTTTCTGTAGGAGGGATACATAGGGTTCTTCTTCCTCATCCTCTATTTCCTCAAGCTTGGGGAGTTCATCTTCAGTCATTTCTCTAACCTTCTTCTCCTCCTTTGTCTTAATGTTTTCTCTGACCCTCCTTTCATCCCTTGTTTGGTTGGTCTGTTCGTGATTCGGACAGTCTCTCATGAGTCCTTTCTTTTCACAAGTGAAACAAAGTCCCTTGCATTGATATTCCTCTTGTTGTTCTTGGGAGAGGCAGATGCGATCTACGTCCATGGTGTTAGGGTCTCTGGTGTGGAGGTGAGAAGTTCCAGGAAGATGGGTGCATGTAGTGGGAAAGGGGGTCCTTCTCTTTGAGGCAAGGGGTCGAGAGGAGAGTTGGTCAAAATGGTCACAGTATGCTTGGAATTCCTCCACCTTCATATACCAATCTTTTATCGTGGTAGGCTTGGTTCCTGAGTGGTAGATCTGTCGGGTGAGAGTGGAATGGAGTCCTTCTGTGAAGAGTCTGCAAAGGACCATTTCATCTGTGATGAGGCTTTGAGCTGCAGCAATTTTGAACTGAGAGATGTAGAAGATAACATCATCTTCTTTCTGGGTCAGGTTCTGCATCTTTGTGAGAGCTTGTCCAGGTTGGTCAGTGGTCAGGAAGCTCTTTTTGAGGTTTTTGATAAAATCATCATATGTTCCAAACATTTTGGAAACAATGACTTTGGAAGTAAAAGCGGTGGCCCAGGCTTCAGCAGCACCATTTTTCATGAATGAGAGAATGAACATGATGTGTTTCTCATCAGAGTCATAGGTGGTAGTATTGATGAGTAGATAGATCTGTGCTGAGTTGAGCCATCCAGTGAAAGTCTTTTCCTTTCCATCATAGTCTGAGGGTACGCTGAGGCGTAGTTCCTTCAAATTGGTGGTGCTGCCCATAGCAGAGGGGGAAGGGGTTCGAGTGGGAGGATTAGGAGTGGGAGAAGGGGGAGGAAGTGTTGGTTAAGTGATTCAGGGGTGAGCAGGATTATGGGGAGTCTGGTAGGGGTTCTGCCATGAAATGGTGGGCGATCATAGTGACTACTAGATAGTAGTCATTCAAGAGGGAAGCTAGATCTTTTGTTATGCTTAGTCCCAGGTAGGGCCTTAACGTAGACCTTTGGTAGCTTGGTCAAGGTTTCAGGAAGTCCTAAGACTTAGTCACTGCAATGTATGAACAAAGCAGAATCAATGGGTAAAGCTAGTAGCCCAGGAGTTTGGAGTCAAGGGAATTGATTGAAGTAAAGATCTAGCTCTAGCTTAGGGTACAAGTATTTGAGATGATGGTTTATATAGTAGATTGAATGTGCAGCAATGCTAGAAAAGGGAAGTGGTGTGATATAGGGAGAATTATATGATTGGTTGTCGAGAATAGATCAAGAAAATAAGAACTACATAAAACGAGAACAAGGGAAACACAGCCCTTGATGCAGGCCATAGAGTAGATTTACTGCAAAATTGTATGGTAATGATCATACACTACTTTTGCAGAATACATGGCGGTGAGTACTTACTACGTATTTCTGCAATACTATGTAATGCTGTGTTTACTATTCCAAGCCATTTTGCAATCTACCACCCCAGCCAATCTTGCAAGACCTCTATATCTGACCATACCATGCGCTGCTCACTAGCACTCACTCCTCACCAGCCTCCCATCACCTACCTCTTTCCTGTTTAGACCCAATGCCAATGTGACCACTGCCCTGCCGCTTGCCTTTGCCTCCACATTCTGATGGCTGTGCAACAGCGCACCACCTCTGACACCACCATGATGAAAAGGGGGGAGAGGATGGTGCATTACACTATGTGACAACAACAAAGTGGGATGATGGCCCACGTACCACCACCAACGTGACGAAGTGGGTGGGGGTGGCGCAATGGCTTGCACGCCATCACCACAAAACAACGATGTGGGCGAGGGCTGCACTACAGTGCACCACCACTAACACCATGGTGATGAGGAGGGAGAGAGGGGGACACAACGGCACACTACCATCACCCACTATCATGCAACAACGATGAGGTGGTGCAACGGCTGGCCCACCACCCCAAACAACAATGACACGAGCGATGGCTGCACAATTGCACACCACCACCACCACACGACGATGACAAAATGGGCAAAGGGGGTGCGCTGATGACAACAACAAGGGCAATGCGACATACAGCTCACAATGCCCACCACCATCACCACCTGCCTGTACACATGCAATGTGGCATGATCACGTCGACACTGTGATGCTTGCAATAGCGCAATCATCATGATGTTGTCATGTTCACTCTGCACACCCTTATCCATGGGTAAACCCGTGATGTGTACATACCCATGCACCTGCCAGAGGTACCCATCGGCTATGGCACCTGTGAACCTGTGGGTATGGACCACAATGTGGCAGTGTCGAGGGAGCGCTGGCCATGAGTGCTAGTGAGGCCTTGGGATAGGCAATTTGTGGTCTCAACAATATCACAGCAATCGTGTTATCACGATCGTTGTAATATCATTGTGGCCATGTTGTTAGCATAGCGAGCAGGCAAATGATGTAGATGAGGGATAAATACTATAAACAGGTGAGAAGTGGTACAAAATATGATCAAACAAAAGAATTGTACTTACTTTGAATAAATCTCCTATACACGACACATGAAACTGACTGGAACATGCATCAGATTTGATATTGCCTTTTTGGTGCGAGCGTACTTCTCTAACTCTTACCCCACAGTTGACTACCTCAATTCCCCTTCACTGTGGCCACTGCAGCTTTGATAATTGGCACTGCAATGATACACCAACGAAAGCTAAAGTGATGAGGTGCAACACTGACTTCACCACCATGCTAGTGATGGTGAAGGGCCAAATGCACATGGTGCGGTGACAAGGAGGGCGACGGCAATGCAATGGCATACCCACCACTGATCATAACAACAGGGTGAGGATGGTGCAATGGCATGCACATGACAATGACGAGAGTGAAGACAGTACAACAGCGTTCTACTACCAACATGGCATGCATACCCCCACAACGATGACAGGGCTGAGGGGAGGAGGGGCAATGCAACAGCATACCTGCCACTAACCACAATGACAAGAGTGAGGATGGTACAAAGGTACGCTCACCACCACAACTATGTGAGGGGCGGTGCAATGGTGTGCGCACCACCACAGCGACGACAGGGAGGTTGGGGGTAATGCAATGGTGTGCCCACTACCAATCACGACAACGGCAGGGCAGGCAACAGTGCCACCATGAAGGTGAGGATGGTGCAGGGACATCCCACCACCAACCTTGATGGTGACAGCACAACAATGCATGCACCATCACAACAGTGATGACAAACGTGGAGATGGTGCATATTCAAGCGTACCACCACCACAACAACAAGGGGCAGCACAACAATGCATGCACCACTGCAGCGATGACGGGGATGGCCAGAGAAGTGCAATGGTGTACCTACCACCAACCATGATGACAGCAGGGAGGTGCAATGGTGTCCCACCAGCAACCTTGACAGTGGCAGCACAACATCATGCATGCCACCATGACCATGGGTGAGGACAGCACATCGTGACATGGTGAACCTGAGGGGTTAGAGCAGGCAGGAGATGGAAACAAGGGTGTGGTCACATAGTTGTGGTGTCACAGTTGGTATATAGTGTCTCATTTCAACGTTGTTGGGGTTACCCTGCAGAGGGGTTGTAGCACTGGGGTTGCAAAATGTAAACTAGGTGACGAAAAGGGTGGTATCGTGGCGGGTGTCAGGAATGGCACAGGAATAATGGCTTCGGGATATTCGTTTTGCAAGGGATGAATGTCTTGCAAGTTGGGGACATGTGGAGTGTGGTGGGCTTAGCACCCGCGTCTTAGTTGCAACACCAGCGGTAATCTTGCCTGACTGCATTTCCTGCAAAAAGTACTCACAGTAACTATTGGACTTATTGCAACAATGCGTCCAGGTGTGGTGCTTGATGGCTGTCAACAAAACAACTGTTCAAGTAGTCAATAGTCCGATCAGGTGAGACGCCACTAGAGCAACATGATAACAAAGGATAAAGAAAAGAACAAACTGCCAGCCCATGTCTCTCACATGTCCTGATAAACAAATTGTAACAGTCTCCAACCTTCACACACTACATTCGGTGGCATCCCATGCTTTTGCAGGATATCTTTTTCCAGGGGCATTCCAGCCATGATCTGCCCTTTGCTGCTCTCACTGCTCTTCCTTGAGTTGTTACACTGCCTTCTTTCTCTTTCCCTTCCTTCCCATCCTCTCTCAGCTAGTCCTTGTAGCATTTCTGATGGCTTTGTCTGCCTCCTGTAGTTGTATCACAGTTCATCATCTCTTCTCTCACTCAGTTGGTATAATTCAATGCTGGGATCACAGCATGCCACTTGTGGCCTGGTTTTACTGGCTTCACATCTTGGTGTGGGCTGAGGCTCAGCCACCCTTGGTGTTCCCATGCACTACAAGACCAATTTCAGTTACACCGATAATTGGTCTCAGAGACCTGAGCTCCATCTCCAACTCCCCTCTAGTGCTCAGTTAGGTGTATGGCTTGTAACTGAGCCTACATGGACCACCCACCGGCCACTTGAGTAGTCCCAGCACAACCCCCATGTGCTGTTGTAAGCACTACACATGAGCTACATCGGAAGTCTTGCAAATACACTGTGCCACCATGAAAATTTTTCACTGTTTGTCAACACTCTCCCTTCACAGTCTGTGATGGTATGTTTGTATACTGTTCCTACCTCCTGACCTGCATGACAGCTGCTTGTGCATTACCACCTGCTGTCGGCCCCTGTGACAACTGGCTCACCCTGACCCATTGACATTATCACATCATGTTTGCCATCATTGTATGGGGTCTCTCATTGCCTCACATATCAACCTGTGGACACAGTATGTTCGTCACCATCTCTTGCCATCCACTTGCTACCTGCTTGATATACCCCCCCTTGCAGGCATCACTGTGCCACCTCTAAAGGCTTCATTGTTGCTTTACCAGCCAATGCCTCACTTGTGGGCACAGCGTGTTTGTCACCATCTCCCACCGTCCAATTGCTACCTGCCATTGATTTCAACCTACCTTGCCTCCTCAGTACATATTGACTAATGTGGGCATTATCATGTTCATCACCACGTCTCACTGGCTGCTCACTGATTGATCCATTCCACATTCAGACCCAAGCCAGTGGTTTTTAGCCTCAGAAGCAAAAGCCAAAGAACAGTCCTCGTTGCATGTATTGCACATGCCAATTCACCCCCCTTGCTGTCACCAGGGTGCTGGTGGTTGGCACACAGTTGCGTTTCCCTCACTGCCCTTGTTGTCATTGTGGTCATTGGGTACATGCCACTGCACCCCCTCACTGTGAGTCGTGGTTGTGGACTGTGGTCGTGGTACACCGGCCAGGTCAGTGCACTGCTGCTTCTTCGCCCATGTCGCTGTCATGTGGGGTGGTAGGTGCAGCCTGCTTATGCTTCCTGCACCATCACTAGTGGAGGCAGATGGTGCCACCCACATGGGCTAAGTGCACAGTCGTGCTTCACACCATCTAACATAGGCACATGCACCCAGGACCCATGCAGGTGCCTCTGTTGCCAAGCTCCCAGTGCAAGGGCAAGACCAGAGATGGGAGTTTGCCTGACTGACACACGTAGGTTCAACTTGAGTCGTCCTCATCAACATGGTGGGTTCAGCAGGGTGTGAGATCGTCGAGAGTGCTGGATGGACAGTGTGGGTGGCCCAGGTGTGTTCCTTGTTGGTCGTTCGTCAAGTTGGCGCTGACTCACATGGTTTTCAGCCAGCAGTCTTGTTTTGACTCGTATCAAGTCATAGTGTGTGCCACTCGTTGTGCCATCCATTCAACAGCCTTTCCCATTGTATTCATCGCCATTCCAATTGCTGTGGTGGCATGAATTGCCCTCTTTGCCTCTCAACTCCCCCCCTTTGCCCTTTTCCTCCCTTGGTTGCCAATCTCGACTTTGCGCGATTGTTTCAACTTTGGGCATGCTGGCGCCGGTTTTGGGACATTGTGGGATGCTTTGGATGCTGTTGACACCACGTGGTATGTCCAGTTTGCGTTGTGGATCACATAGGCTGACTTTCTCTCTAGGTCACCTCTTGAGCTTGAATATCGGTGTTGCATGCTTGTTTTGCTAGTGCAGTTGGTATCGGAGCTCTTGGTGTGGTCATGGCATGTGGGTGAGTTGCTCAAACCGTTAGTTTCGTGGTCCCATCAATGCAGGCCCATCCCTTTGGGTAGCAAGCTTCTCTGATATCGATTCGGAGGCAGACATTGATAATATGGATGCTGGTCTTTGAGTGGGGACACAGTACCATACACTAAACAACGTATCTACCCATGACCAATTGCCTTGTATAATTGGAGTTAACAGTGTACGGGTCTGTAATGGTCCATTTATCAATTGGAGTAGGCTTCTGCTGCTGTGGTGCTGTCTAAATGAGTGGTGCCACATGAACAAGTCTGTAAGCTTTGTAGTCCATGTTCATCGGAGTCCATGTTAGCAACTAGTTGCTACATTTAGAGTCCAAATATATATATATTTATTACTTCTATGCTCACCCAAAGTTCAATGTATAGTATTGACAAACATTGAGTGAGGACAAAATGGAAGAATGACCAAAGCAAAAATTGGCAAAAGGGATCAGCGCAAAAAATGATCAGCATAAAGAAGGACTAGCACAAGAAAAGATCGGCGCAAGAAGTGATCAACGTGAGGGAGAGTGCAACGCAAGAAAAAGATAGGGACAATAACAACTTAATTAGGACTCAAAAAACCTACTTCCCATCAATCAAATGGCCTAATGAAGTTGTTGTACATCAGTCGGTATGGCATTTGAGCAATGGTTTGGCACAGACATAGGATGAGAGCTAGGGTGAAGGATGTCGGCTTGAGTGGTGTTCTGCTGAGGAGGCACAGGTGCAGGATGAGGACTAGGTTGAAGGAAATGGTGAGGCTGTTGATCATCTGACAAGCCTGCAAATGGAGTCATGTCTTCTCTTGGATCTGCATACAAAGCAGAACCATTGCTGCAGGGGTAAAAACCCCCATATGCACCTTGTGGATCACCTCTATAAATGTCCTCATGGTAACCTCCTGGCCCTTTGAAGTACATCACACGTTGCATGTCCATCATTCCTCTCATCCCGCCCTCATTCCCATGGTAAGGGTAAAACTGTGGATGGAGAGTGCCAGGGTGTGCATAGCCTCCACCCACTTGTTGGCCTCTGTCCTGCCATGCACCCGATGGGAGGTGCTCATCATGACCAAGGACAGGTTGCAATGATACCATTGAAGGAATAGGGACAGCAGAGGTGCCAACGGGCACACATACAGTCTCATGCAGGTGGTTCTTGGAGAAGTTTGCAACGCCGGAGGGACCTGTGGTAGCCATGGTGTGATTTGCCATAGAGGGATCTGCAGTGGGCATGGCGGCAGTTGCAGGCATCAATGAGAACCAAGTAGGGGGAACAAGCTCAGTGAGGAGCACCACAGACATAGCTCGCTGAGGAGTAGGGGATGAAGGCCGGACTGATTGCCCGACAAGGGCAATAGGCTCTTTTGGAGGGGAGGGCCTGAAGATGCTGGAATCCCCACTACCACTACTAAATAGAGCCTTGTTTGTAGGAGGCACTTGAGATGGTACTACGGAATGACCTGTGCAAAGATCAGATCAGTATGGAACTTTGAGAGGAATTGGACTTGATGTACTCTTTGCAGTTGACACTTCTGACTCTGAGGCTGACGTATCCACCCATTCATAACTCTTGAACTTCGTTTTTTTGTTCCCCTTCGCAGGAACTTCACACTCCTTTCCTTTCTTGGAATTTACAGGCACTGGTGCAAGGGCATGCCTTTTTGCAGGGTGAATCGGTGGTGCTGGACTCTTGGCCTTGCGCTTACGTGAAGCTGCACGAGCATGTGCTTGGTGGTTGTTCCCTGCTGAAATCTCATCAACCTCGGTAACAGACTGATTGTCTGCATCAGCAAAGTTTCCTTCCTCGTCGCTATCCAACAACAGTATTGCTTTCTTTCTTCCCTTCACAACAGGCTTTGAGCAAGCAGCTCCCTTGCCTTTTTTGACTGGAATAATGTGAGCACCACTGTCATCACTGCTGATGATGATCAGGTCGTCGATGGCAGCTGTTGCCACATGTTTCTTCTTGATGCGAATGGCAACATTTATGCCAGGTAAGTGTGGCAGCCCATCATAGTCTAGTGATCTGTCACTGTACATCTGCTGGGCTTTTTTGTGGATGCTATCAGGTGGGGGAGGGGCGCCTATGACAACTGGATAATCAAACACTACCATTGCTCCTATGTTCCGTTAAGTAGATGAATGCCCAATCAATGAATATTGACTCACAGTGCTCTTCCTGCTTGACCTTTGTAAGGGTAATATCTCCAGAGACAAGGGCTTGCTGAAGGTGCCGGCGGTCTGCATGGGTTAGGCCAGCAATTCCCTTGGTCCTCATACCAGGATGATGTAGCTGTCCTGGCATCAGCACGCCATTAGGCCAACCCTTCATGACTAATCCCTCTCCAGTGAAGAAACCCAGGAGTGTAGACCATGGAAATGTGCCCTGTTTGAGCTTTGAGTAGTCCTCTCCTGCAGAACCTGTTGCATTCTGGTTAGTGCATTATGCAAAAATACAGAATAGACTTATGGATAAGAGCGCTAATTGCATCCTTGATGCAGACCAAGATCTGGTCACCAGAATTCTCAGTGATCGGTGGACCAGGCTCTTCTGCAACCATGGATCTCATGTGCGGCAGAGGTTGGTCCCTTGTGTCATTGTCAAATGTTTCTTTGATGGTTTCAAGGAATATGTGGTTGCTACAGACATCAAGTCAGATCACTCAATCAACCAGCGATGCAGATGGACTCACTATACGTGTGCCTTGAGATGGCTGATAACCATGTTGGGACTTGCATGGCAGCAGGTCTCGAAAAACTAAAGACTATCAGCAAGTGAGATCCAATTAATGTGAATGGGAACATAAAGCAGTGGCACCTGCTGTTGTGTGTGTAAAACCCAACAAGGCATCTTCATTGATGACACTGCCATACATGACCAGTGTAGCCTCAAATCCATGTCAGGCTGACTCGCCTTCAAGCTGAGATAAACCATAAACACAGCAACAGCAAGAGGTAAAAGTAGTACTTACAATACTCATGATGCACTTCTTCAATTTGTTAAAAGTCTGTGTGTGCTGAGCAAGTGTTTGCAGAGAAGATTGTCCAGTCTCCATAAGGTCATGGAGCTCCAAGATCTCTTGCCAGTTGTCCAGTTTTGCTTCCTTAAATTTTGCATACATCTGGTGACAAAAACAAAAGATCTCATCTATGCATAATGTCATCAGTTGCTTGTAGGAAAACTGTAGGACCTACTTTCTGATGTGTGCAATGCCAGTTCGATGGCGGTCAACTCAGCACCATACCACCGGCACAGGTTGTCAGCTTCCAAACCCAATTGGCGTTGTTCTTCAAGGCAGCAGTCACATTTGAGCATCACGCGGATCCCATCATGAACACCCTGATCCTCCATCTAGCGGGGAATTGTGCCCTTGGAAGGAGTGATCCATACATCCTCCATCAAGGACTGATCATTTCGGAGGTCATTGAGTTTCATAGGGAGGGGTGTTGGTAATGGAATTGGCCAAGTCAGGTCATGGAGCTCCGCCAAGTCCTCACAGTATGCGTTGAATTTACGTATTGCACTCATGAGGGCAGGTTGCCATTTTGAGATTGCCTTCCGAGTTGGTGAAGCTTTGTCCCTGTAGATGCTCTCACTTAGATTCTGCCGACAATTGAGGGGTTGTAGTAGTACATACCTAAGGCTTGATGCACTCCACCTACTGCTCAATCAAGTTTATCCCACTCAAAAAAGCTGCCTATGGCACGTTTGCTAATGTTGATTTTCAGATCACGTGCCAGAAGAAGTGTTCGAACAAAATCAATCTGGATGCCATCAAGTTCAGGGAATCTGTTGCTGATATTCAGTGATGCATACAATGCATCCACCTTCATCAGGAGACGGTCATGTGTGTGCTCAAGGCTATCAAGTGCCGCCACCATATCTCCATTGAGTGAGCCCTTCTGTACAGCTGCCCTCATGGCATGAATAGCTTGGTCCGTGGCATCAAGGTCAGCCTGCAGCGTCAGCACAGTATCAAGTTCCTTCTTGAGATGAGCAGGAGCATCTGTCAGGCTCATGTGTCATTGCAGTTACTATAAAAATAGAAAAGGAACGGACGAGCATGTAACAAGAGCTGTAGTTCTTTTTGAGAACTCCACTGCTTCTCGAGTTCCTTGATATCGTTTTCGCAGTCTTCTAGCTGTGTCTCCACCATCCGGCCTTGACCCTGGACTCCTCAGCGAAGGCGTCGCTTGATCAAGTCGCCTAGGTCTGCCCACATCTCATCACCAACTGCAGCCAGTTGGTGATCAATCAGCCAAATGTGGTGTTGTTGCTAGGGAAATATGTGAAGTTCTTACTACATTTACAGATATGTGACTTACCGATGATGAGTGTTCTATGCCAATCAGCTTGATCAATTGAGACCACAGGTGCTCAGTCCCTTCTCCATCTGAGAGCCCAAGTCCAGTGCAAAGTCAAGGGTTATACACGAGCTGACAAGCCCACTCATGGCCATATGTGTGCATTGCGGTGGTTGCAAAGCGAAGACATTGGACGATATTGACTGGAAGAATATCATACTGTTATAGTAAATTATTAGTGATTGATCACGATGGAGGAAGTACTTACCTGTGACAATGATCGATCTAAGAGGCAACCAACATTGTAGAAAACTACAATGGTTGCATATGGAGGTAAAAGGGAAAACAAATGCAAGATTAGCACAAGTGCATATTTCTGTTTCTCACCCAGCGTATCCACATTAGCAAAGAACAGGGGGATGTCGTGGCAGCAGATCAATGCCATAAGCCCTGTATCATCGAAATTCTCCATTGAGGTCTTTTGTTTTTTGCCATTGGCAGCCTCATATGATGATTCACAACTATCAATGGCTTCGTTGGGAACAGAGGATGGACGGAGGCAAGGACATAGAGGCTTCTTCTTTTGTCTTGTGATATGGTCCCCCATGGCATTGACCTGCTGCTTAGAAAGGAAGTATTGAGGATCGTAGAATGCAGAACTCTCTCCAGCGGATCTCCGGTGCCAATGATGGAAGTTCCTGTCGGTAGCCACATGAATGTCTCCTCCACCATGCATTGATTGACCAAATGAGGTACCACCGAAACAGGCAGGAAAGCGCTGGACTAGAATTGAAGCACATCTGCTGGGTTCAAGCGGTACTGAGAGTATACCATTCGAGATAGCAGCAAAAGATGTGGGGATGGCATGAGTAGTGCATGGTGTGTGTGGCATTCTCAACTGCATTGCTCGATGAGGCACAGGTGTGATGGGGGTTTGTGGAATGTGTTGTGTGGTATGCCGTGGAGTGCTTGGGATGGGGGTACCTGGGACGGATTGAGGTTGAAAAGGCTTGGCAGAGTTAATGTGGTCGCAACAGGACTGAACCATAGCCTCAATATAATGTTCAACTTCTAAATACAGTATATCAAACCACTGTATGGCTGATCCAAGGCTACAACGGAAGGGAATCTTAGTGATATACAGGGCTCAGGTCAGGCTCAAAGCCCAGGGTCAAGCCAGGCTTGGAAGGGCTTGGGCCAACTTTAACTATGGGCCCAGGCCTCCACTAAGGCCCAGGTCTGGCTTGGGTCAAGCTTGGGCCTAAGCCCAGGCTTCATTTGTGACTGATGTCACATGACAGACTATAGTAGTACAATAGCTAATTAATGCTAATCAATACTATTTTATTGTCCATGTCGTCAAGCAGGTCAGCTCCCACCTCAGATTCCATGGAATCTAGGTCCTCAGCTATATTATCCCAACTATCTCCTATTGGTACCTCAGACTCCATGGACTCAGAAGCACTTGTTGAGTCAGCTGTTACAGAAGGATCTTCATGAAAGAGCAGATTGCAGCGGATTAAGCATTTTAAACATTAAAGTGCCTCGACAATGTCGGATTTGAGGCAGTTACAATGCTTGGTAATGGTGATTCCGGCAGATGAGAATGCTCGCTCACTAGAAACCGAGGTCACCATAACTGAAAGGTAATCCGGTGCAAGTGAGGCCCAGACAGGATATCTGTCTGCGTTGTTACCCCACTATTGAACAATAGACATGCCATCCGACATGTGGTCCTGTGACTGGAGATAGCCATGGAAGTCTGTCAGCCATGGTTGTGCATTGGTAGCATTGCTGGTACTCAAGGATGTCAACATTGACTCGTTATGTTGGTTATTCCCAATCTGATTATTGCTCAGACCGTCGTCTTCGTCATCAGAGAGAGCTGAAAGTAATAATTTGCTGATTTTTCCATAAGTGGACCAGCTCTTTGCAATGGGCCTGGGTTGCTCAACTGCCTAAGTGTTGCCTTTTAACTCATAGTATCATTGCTTGTACTAGAAATTTGTTAGTACACAATAAACTCACTCAAGCTTAGTATGTACCAGGCTTTCTGCATGTGTGATTGTGTTCTCATACATGGTTTCACCCCAATACAACAGTATATTGTTTGCTTTCTGAACTGGATCTAATACTGTGAAAGCGCATGAGTTATTAAGTGGACAAACAAGAGATACCACGTACACATCTCCATTATATATACATCACTGTCAACACTTCTCTTGTAATACTCTGAGATTTTCACAACACCAGCCTCAAGCGCAGGCCAGAAGCTGACATAGTCTACCTTGGTTGATCGAGAATGCCAGGCTTTATGCAAAGCCTCGAGGGCTGGAAGCACAAGATGAATGGCAGGACCACGGTTGGATGAAAAAGATTGCTGCGCTTCTTCAGCCTTGCACAAAAATGCAAGTAGAACCTTGATGTGCTCCCAGTCATCATCACCTAACTGTAGCTTCATAAGCTTCTCCCAACGGGCATGGTTTTGCTCAGCTATGAGCATCTTGTGTACAAATGTATCAACATCATCCTTTAGTGTATGTGCATATTTGAGCATTAGAAAAGTTGATGACCAGTGAACCGGCATATCAAGCAATAACTCCAGGGGTTGTTTATGAGGCAGGTGACCCAAATAATCCTGGGCTTGGATCATATGAAACATCTCTTTTTATTTGGCAGATGACTGCTCTTTGACCACAATCATCCGGACCACACCAATTTTGTCACGTTCCACATCTTGATCCACAACGAGATCCATGTCTGGATTTTTTGGATTGTACACTTTGGATTTGCTGTGCACACCAAGAAATGCTTGTGTTGCCAAGTTAACAATATGCACCAAGCATCTAAAGTGAAAAAACGTATTAGTCTATGTTTGAGTGAATAAGATACCTACATACCTGACACAGTACTGTGGACCATTGAATGGCTTGCCTATAGCCAGCTCAATGTGGCGTGAAAACTCAACTATCATCATATCCATGTTGCTTGTGTTATCACATGTAATGCGACCAATCTATGGTCAAATATGTTAAGCACTAAACGTGGTTTGACAAAAGACCAACCTTGTGGGCAATACCTAATCGTGCTACTACCTTATAGAGCGCCTGGCCAAGACATACGCCATTGTGCATGTTGTTGAGCTGTATAAATCCCAGGAGTGCCAAGTGAATTTCCCAGATGCCCGATACCGTCTCCTCAATCCAAGACCCTGTTACAGCAAAATAGGTGTCCACATTTGACGCCTGCCAGGCATCACATGTTAGATTGATCCATCCCTTGACTGCATCGCTCTAAAATAATGGTCAGTATTACAACCATGTTGAAACAATGGATTCAAGAAGCATACAAGCAAACGAGTGTGCAAACTACACATTTGAGCCTTGAACATGTCAATAATCACTTGCCACATTACCCTACGGTTGGGAATTTTCACTTCTGATGTCACATGCATGGCAACATTGATCATCTTCCAGTAAGATGGATGCTCTAACGCAGAGATTGGCTGGTCGGTATCAATCAGCCGAGCCCGAGCCCTGCACATCACTAGAAGGAATCATGAATAACATTGCCCTGAGACTATTTCTCAGCCTAAGTAACGCCATGCAAGTGAATACGCACACTCTTATTGACTATTCTGTACTCCTGGTAAGTATAATGTGTATGCAGAGCAATGCAAGGGTGTTGACAGCATCGCACGATCTCTCAAATAGCACGCAATAGAATGCCAACAAGTCAGTCAAGACAGCCATGTGAGGCTGTGATGGTGCTGTAGGGAATAACCCAAAATAAACAAGGACCTGACCAAGAGTGGTACATTTACAACTGACAACCTCAATCGTTTCAAAGCCTGTGTAGAGGAAGTACAATGAGGTGGTTTAGATAAACAAAGTAGAGTAACTTATGGTCAAAAAAGAGGGCAAGCAATTGTGTATTCTTCTGCATACAACTGGCCCGCTGTTGGAGCTGGGAGCTCCTTGGTGTTGCAGAGGTTCCTTTTACAGCTTTTCAGGTCATCTAGTGTTGCGGTCCATCGTGTCCTTCAAGACCCGTGTCCCTTCCATGTGGTCCAAGCTCGGTCGAGGTTAGTCCGAGCTTGGTCGAGGTTAGTCCGAGTCCGGTTGAGTTGGGTCCGAGTCCGAGTCCGGTCGGTTCGACTCTTTTTCTTGAACTTTTTCATTCGTCGCTTACAGTTATATTGCGTCGTTTTTGGACTTATACGAAGTCGATCCTTATGGATAGTCAATCCCCATTTCGTACATTTTGTTTGGCTTCTTTTCTCTTGGTGCTTCTTTTTGGGATTTGCAGTCTCAAGTCCAGGGTGTGCCCTGGACTATAAAATCTGGACCTGAATTATTGAATGCCAGTTCCCTTCTGTCTGTTTTTCGTCTAGCCGTTGTCGTCATCGTCGTCGTCTTTCGTCTCTCGTCATCGTTGTCTTTTGCCCGGACCTACTTCGAGTCCAAATCCAAGACCGGTCCTGCTCTTTTCGAGTCCGGACTTTTCATTTTCGAGTTCTTTGCGCTTGGTACGGCTTAGCTACACCTTTCTCGTAGTTTACCACCGTTCCCCCTTGGGTCGAGTCCATACTCGCACTCTTACTTCTTCTGCTACACTTTCAGGTTTCACCTGAGGGTCTACATCCCCAACCCTTCTATTCTTCTTACAACTGGAGCCCACCGTGAGGGGGTCCATTGGTATCACGAGAAGGTTGCTCAGACCCACGCCTCGACGCTTAGAGCTCGAGGGTCTCACTAAAAACTTCGGTGATCTTCATGTTTCGGAACAGGACATCCCAAGACCAGTCACTCCGGATAGGGTTCGTCATAACCACTTGAATCGTTCTACCCCACCCGCTTCAGTTTCTCCCTTCGTTCCCAGAGGGTTTTCTAGTTCTACTCCTCATCACTCTACTCCCCCATCCGATTATCGCCCTTTTGAAGCGGACCTTCTTTTGCCACTTACACCACTTTCCGAATCCGAACCCGTTCCTCCTTCTCCAGTTTCGCCCGAGTCTGGCTCAGAAGGATTTTTGTCATACCTTCTCGAACCTACCCGTCCTCTCTCTCGAGCTTCGTCTTCTTCGTCCTCTTCTTCATCGCATAATTCATCTTCCGGACGACCGAGTCCGTCTATTGTCTCCGCTAACCAATCCCAGAATCCCGTTCCGATGGCCCACAACCAAGTATTCCACATGCCCCTGCACAACACCCCCGGCGCACCAAAATTCGATGGCAAGACACTGTCCCAACTCCCTCGGTACCTTGAAGATATCGAGCAGCTCGCGATCCAAGCAGCTCTTCAAGTAGACCAAAAAATCAAGGCTGCCCTTCGCTACGCAGACCTCGAGGAGGCCGAACTATGGGAGACGCTCCCAGAGACCACCGGCGCAGATTGGGACGCATTCGTTACCACCATCAAAAAATTGTATCCCGGATGCGAAGGTACCAATCGCTATTACCGTGCTGACATACAGTATCTAGTCGAGGACTCGCACAAGAAGCAGATGCACAATAAGGACGACCTGGGTGAATACACTAGGAAGTTCACCAGGATCACCGCGATCCTCATAGCTAACCAGAAATTGTCGGACACGGAGCGGGACATTCTGTTCCTACTCGGGTTTCCCCAGCAGGTCCAGGAGCGCATCCGACACAGGTTATCCATCGTGCAACCAGACATTCACCCAAACGATCTGTATCCGATGGACGAGGTCACCAAGGTGGCAACGTTCCTCTTATCCGGTTCCACTCTTCGGTCCACCTTCACGTCGGACATCATTCCTCACTCCCAACAGTCGTACCAGCCTCGTTCCATGCCCGCTGCCCCTCCGTTCCAGACGACTCAGGGCCCCGTCCCGTACAATCCTCCACCAGCAATGAAGACCGAATCGAATCTCGCCGCTCGACCGCCTCTGCTCTGCAAGTTCTGTGGCGGTCCAGGGCATTTTACTCGGACATGCTCGATCTGCCAGGAGTACCTCAATACTGGCAAGGTTGTTCGCGGAAACGACAATAAACTCTACATGCCAGACGGGACGGCAATTCCTCGTGTACCTGGCGGTTGCTGCCTCAAGGACGGTGTCGACCATGTACTTGCTCAGTCCTCATCTACGTCCAGTCCCAGCATCACCGCCAACATCCTCACTGCTTCATACCCAGACACCCCCGCCATCCTTGACATCGATTCATCCGCATTCGTCACCACAGAAGCGGACCCGGACTACGACTCCGGACCTGTCACATCCGACGAAGATTTCCAGCCGTACCTCGCTCAGGCATGGGCGAGTTTCCAAGCAGATAAGGCGTTGAAAGATAAGGGAAAAGGGCGAGCCAGGTTCTGTTGAAAGAACAGCTTGTATCGATAAGATAAAGCGTTCATTCATTGAGTAATGATCAATCAATAGTCTATTTGACTATTTAGGAAGTCTGACATAAGGTATTGACTTCTATTGATCATGATCAAC